>CATIWM010256744.1:0-22150 GCA_949671775.1 Mallotus repandus
TCAAAATTTTTTCTACTGCTTCATATTTTTTACTCAACATTTTTTTTTTATTTTTAAGGTACTGTCTTTATTTTATTCTTAATTTTTTTTTGCACAATATTTTTTTCTCTTAAGATTTTTTTTTCAAATGAATAATTATGAACTAAACATCTTCAATTGTTATTAAACCAAGCAATAAATAACAACAATAAATAAACAAAATTTTCTCATTTTATATTCTTAAAGAATAAGGATTTTATTTTTTTATTTTAATTTGTTTATTAAAATGTCTAACAACTTTTTAAAAAAATTATTTGTTACTTGTTTGATCATCAATATGTGACAGTCAATAAACTGAATAGAGGAATGTTGTAGTGCATTTGATTATCACGTTGAGTACATAAATACAAAGAGTCCAGAGTCCTATAACAACTAGATAACTAATAAGTAACAATTATACAACATATTAGTTATAGATAAGAATAATGTATCTACAACAATTATACTGACACGCCCCAACAAGCTGAAGGCAAAGACACAGGTAGTAGCCGAAGCTTGTCACGAAAATGATGGAACAGATGTGCAGGCAAAGGCTTTATAAGAATGTTAACCAGCTGATCAGATATGGAAATAGCATAAACAGTTAATTCCTTGTGCTAAACCTGTTGGCGAACAAAGTGGAAATCCACTTCCACATGGCGAGTACAAGATTAGAAAGCAAGATTAGTAGAAAGTAAATAGAGCCCACATTATCGCACCAAATATGCGGCGGGGCAGGAACTATAACACTGAGCTCCTGAAGCAAGGATCTCAGCCACTTAACTTCGACACTCACATCAGCCACCGCTTTGAACTCCGATTCTCTAGAAGACTGTGCGATGGGTTTTTAGTTTCTAGAGTTCCATGATAGCAAGTTTTGACCAAGGAAAACCAAAAAATTGCTAGTGGAGCGACAATCGTCATGGCACCCAGCCCAATATGCATCGCTGAAGATGGTTATATGAAAATTGGAACACGGTGCAATAAACAAACTCTTATCAGCAGTACCATGAGGATATCAAAGGACCCACTTGAGTGCCTTGTAATGAGCGTCTGTCAGTTGATGCATAAATTGACATAACTTATTAACTAAAAATGACAAATCCGGCCTAGTCAATGTAACATACTGAAGGCTACCACAAAGTGTGCGATATTTGAGAGCTTCATCAGGTGAAAGTAATGATCCCTTTGTTTTGGACAATGGAGAACCCGTAAACATGGGAGTAGAGCATGATTTGCCATCAAGCATACCTGCATTCTTGAGTATATTGAAGATATAGGATCGCTGGGAGAGCAAAATACCATTTTTCCATTTGGAAACTTGGATGCCAAAGAAGTAATGCAACTCACCCAAATCATGTAGAGAAAATTCAGTTGACAATTGTCAAGTAATTCTTTGAAGAAGTTGATTACTGTTGCCTGTCAAAATGACATCATCTATATATACTAACAAGAAACAAGTGTGTTGATCTTTATTATAAATAAACAAAGAAAAATCCACACTAGAATTAACAAATCTAAGTGAAAGAAGAAATTGACTGAGTTTTTAATACCAAGCCCGTGGGGCTTATTTAAGTCCATAAAGGGACTTATTCAGCTTGCAAACAAAATTCAGATGTGTACGATCAACATACCCCTGAGGTTAAACTATATAGACTGTCTCCGTCAATTCCCCATTTAAAAATGCATTACTTACATCCAATTGTTTTAATTGCCAGCCACGAGACACCGCCAAAGAGAGTATAGTTCAGATTGTTTGTGGTTTTACAACGGGACTAAAAGTCTCATTGTAATTAAAACTGAACTCTTAAGTGTAGCCACGAGCGACCAAACGAGCTTTAAACCGCTCAATACTACCATCAAATCGTCTTTTGATTTTATAAATCCAATGATTGCCAACTATGTTCCCTGTTGGTGGTGGTGGCACAAGTTGCTAAGTTTGGTTTTGTTGTAATGCTTGCATCTCTAAATCTATGGCATGTTTCCACTCAGGTATATATTGAGCTTTTGTGAATGAGGTGGGTTCATGGATTTGGGAATCATTAGAGTTGGAAGGTATGGAATAGAGGGCTACTTTATTGCAATTTAATAT
Organism: Mallotus repandus; assembly: GCA_949671775.1. NCBI lineage: Eukaryota > Viridiplantae > Streptophyta > Magnoliopsida > Malpighiales > Euphorbiaceae > Mallotus > Mallotus repandus. Next base: position 2,111 of record CATIWM010256744.1, read on the forward strand.
CGTTGGTCGCAACTACATAGGATGTGTGCGTTTGGGCTGATCATCAAGATTGGGTTGTTCGATTGGAGCTGTTGATGGACGTAAATCAACAAATAAATTCAGACCATCAGGATGGAAAATATTTATGGAAGGATTTGAAGGAGAATAAATTGGCAAATTGTTAGAGGTGTTCTTGGTTGGTGAAGATAAGGATAAGGGTAGAGGTGTTTTTGGTTGGTGAGAAGAGATAGGAGAGGAGGATAAGGATGAACGAGATAAAGAGATAGGAGAAGAGGTGGATAATATACCTAATGATGTAGAGGACCGAGTGAAGTGTGGTAACTGATGCATGATTTGCAGCTATGGAGAGGTCGGCATAGTGATTGGCTCAAAGTGAGCTTAGGGTAATGGAATGGAAAGAATTTTTCATCAAACTCCACATGACGAGCAACATATATGTTGCCAAGGTCCTTATCTAGACATTTATACTCGAGATGATTAGGAGAGTAGCCCAAAAACACACATTGTTTGGATCGAAAAGAAAATTTATTTTTATTATAAGGTCGCGGTAAGGGATAAACTGTGCAACCAAATACTTTGAGAAAGGAATAATTAGGAGTTTTGTTAAATATAGTATAAAATTTAATTTTGCAATGAACTTGTAGGCATGCGATTTATTAGAAAGACTGTTGTTTCAAATGCAAACTCCCAAAATTTGAAAGGTGCACCACTATGTCCTAAAAGAGCAAGATCGGTATCAACAATATTGTGAATTTTATGCTCAACTGTACCATTTTGTTCGTGTGTGTGGACATATAATTCTATGAAGAATTCCATTATATTTGAAATATTTATGCAAAGGACGATACTTTGCACCTTAATTAGAATTAAAGGACTTAATGCTATAATCCAATTATTTTTCTGCCAAGGTTTTGAATTGATGAAAAATTGTAGTAACTTCACTTTTATATTTGATAGGATAGTACCAGGTAAATAAGGAATAATCATTAATGGAAATTAAAAAATACTGGTAATCCGGAAAAGAATATAGAGGGGCAGGGCCCCAAACGTCTGAATGAATTAACTCCAAAGGTCTAGATCTACGATGATAAGTTAAATTCAAAGGAACTCTATGAAGCTTTCCCAAACAACAAGCCTCACACTTCTTGGTAACAGTTTTATTTGATGAACAAGGAAGTTGAAAACTTTGAACTAAATGACGAACAATTTGGTAATTTGGATGCCCTAGTTGCACATGCCAATCTTCTAAGGTGGCAAGATATACCGCTGCATTTTTTAGGTGTTGTGAAGGAAGAACACCATAAAGTTTGTACAGTCCTTAATCACTCAGTCCTCTGAGGATTGTTTGCTTGGTTGCCTGGTCCTTGACGGCACAATGATTAGTGTGAAATTTAAAAAAATAGTTATTGTTGTAAAGTTTATGGACAGATAAAAGAGGCTTGGTTATGGAAGGAACATGCAGAATATTATTGAGAGCAAGCATTTTAGAAGAAGAGGGAAGTACACCATTACCAACATGAGAAATTTTCAGACCATGCCCATTGCCAATAAGTAAATTACTCTTACCTTTATATTCATCCAAGAGGGAAAGTAATGCTAAATCGAGTGTAACATGATGAGTTACCCTAGAATCCGGATACCATGGCATGGCGGAAGAGGAAAAAGTCAATACTGGTGAAGGAAGCAAACTAGCCAAAGATGACAGTTTAGAGATATTGGCTTGTGCTCTAGATGATGGAGTCGAATAGCTATGTAAAGAAGATTGAGAGGTAGAGCGAGTACGAGAATTAAAATTTATATCAAATCGCCGCCTACAATCAAATGTTGTGTGGTTTGAATAACCATAAATTTGGCATAAGGAAGAACTATATCCACATCTTCCTTCTATATTGTTCTGTTGTCCTTGGTAATTAAAATTAGTAGCACAAAACTGAGCTTATGAAGAAGAAGGCATAGAGCGCTGCACAAAATTGGCAAGAGGAACCGAAGGTTGCTATGATTTCAATAATAGTTCATAAGAAACCAATTGGCCATGAAGATCATTAAATGAAAGTGGCTCAGTTTGCTGTTGTAATGCTGCAATAATCCCATTGTACTCAGCTCCAAGTTTGCAAAACACAATCGCAATGAATTCTGATGGTGTAATTGGCTAGCCAGACAAAGCTAAAGAATCGGCAATGGCCTTTGCTTGATACAAGTACTGAGATACATATTTATCATCTTTAGATAAATTATGCAACTCGATATAAAGTTGAGTGCATTGTACATGACTTACCACACTATAAGTGGTAGCTGAAGAGGAGTTAAGTCTAATGAGTTGAGGGTATACTTCTTCTGTAATTGAAGATAAGAGCCAAGAGAGAAGAAGTTGATCTCGATTATACGAATTGGTGTATGTGGGATTAAGAATATTCTGGTTTGTTTCAGAATCAAGTATCTCTTTGGGAGGGGGTATTTTTGTACCATTGATTAATCTATGTAGATTGTAATAATTTAAGAGGGGAGTGAACTGAAGTTTCCAGGGCACATAATTTGTAGAGGTTAGCTTAATAGAGAAGGACTGATGAACTTGAGTAGAAGTAGTAATGGCGGATGGGGGGAGAAGGGAAGATGAAGTAGAAGAAGTGTTTGTTGAGGTGGTAGAAGAATGGGATGAAAAGGAAGAAGAAGAAATAGGTGTAGACATTTTGATTTTCAGCTTTGATACCAAGTCAATAAATTGAATAGAGGAATGTTGTAGTGTATTTGATTATCACGTTGAATATATAAATACAAAGAGTCTGGAGTCCCATAACAACTAGATAACTAATGAGTAACAACTATACAACAAATTGGTTACAGATGAGAATAATGTATCTACAACAATTATACTGATAATGACAATTTTACAATCCTTATGATGTATTTGTAACATCAACAACAAAAAAATATTGAAAAAATAAAAAATTAACAAAAATTAATAAACCGAAACAACAAAAAACAACTAAAAACAACAAAAGAACAAAAGTCAACAAAATTTTACAGTTGTTGATTTTTTTTGTTTTTAAATTATTTTTTCATTAGTAATAATAAAATTAAGGCCATAATTAAATTTTTTACTTTTATTAGTATTAATGATAAAAATAATAAATTTTTTGACATATTTCATAATTTTTTTATTTTTTTGTTATTTTTTTTATTTTTAACAAATATCAACAAATATAAACAAACAGAAACAAAAAAAAATTGAAAATAACAACTGAAACAACAAAAACAACAAAAATCAACTAAAACCAGCTAAAGCAACAAAAAATTGCAGTTGTTGATGTTCATTGATTTTTATTTTTATTTTAGTATTTTCATCATTAATAATAAAATTAAGACTACAAATATAATTTTTACTTTTATTACTATCAATAATAAAAATAATAATTTATTTGATTTTTTCATAATTTTTTTGTTATTTTTATTGAAAAAAATAATTATTAAATACTATGGGTAATTTTAACTTTAATTAGTTTAATTTCTAAATTCTAAATAATTATGAAAAAAATAATTATTGAAGACTATAGGTAATTTTTTAGTTTAATTAGCTTAATTTTTATATTCTAAATAATAGTAAGTTTCAAAATAAAAAAAATTGTTATTTTCAATATAAAATTAAATTATTTAAAATATAAAAATAAATGCTTATTAGTCAATATATCTTATCTTTTTATTTGGTAAAAAAATAAATACATACAATAAACTTAAATTAAAGATGAATTTTTTTTGAAATAAAATTAAAGATGATTTTTTTTTGAAATAAAATTAAAGATGAATTCAAGAATAATAAAGGGATTTTTCATAAATAGACTAAAAATAAAAAAATAATATAAAAAAAAACGTTGACCAAAAATCTTATCAAAAGTAGCTTTGAGTAAGTTTTTTTTTTTTCAAATCTAGACTATAGGAGACAAGTGTTAAAAACATCGGCGAAGCCATTGTGTGTGATGTACGTGGTCCCAAGACCAGACCCATATCATATGTAATAAAGTGGGGTTGATTAATCCAACTTGTAGTTTTTCTACAACAAAGACATGGAAAGGACTAATGAGACAGTGTAGACATAAGAGACACGTGTTAAAAAGATAGTGAAGAAGAACACGTGGCGAAGTGGGTAGGGGCGACCACTGCTACTGCATGATAGTAAAAAGAGAGTTAATAAAAAGTGGTCAAATTTGACCAAGACATATCAAAGCCTACAAAATTCAATTAAAATATATTAAATATATTTTTTTGAGCAACCATAAATTTTTACAAGTTTTTTTTAAAATTATCTTAAATTTATTCATCATCAATATGTTACATATTTACAATTTTTATGGTGTATTTGTAACATCCAAAAAAAATAAAAAAGTAACAAAAACAACAAAAAGCAACAACATTGAAAAAGCAAAAAGCAACAATAAGTAACATAAAACAACAACATTGAAAAATAAAAAAGCAACAAGAAATAACAATAAAAAAACAACGAAAGAAAAAACAAAAATATGTCTTTTTTTAGCCAAAATTTGAGAGGAGGAAAAAGCATCTTTACTATTTCTAAATAAAGTTGTACTAGAAAACAAGCATATTTATAGAATAAAAAGGAGTGCTCGATAAAAGGAGAAAATACTCTTCATGGGAAACCATTGAAGATAATCTCATTTTTAATCAATAGACTAAAAAAATTAAAAAATTACAGGAGAAAAATTAATTTATAACAAAATTGGAGTGGCCTTTATTTCTAAATATCATATATCCAAATATCTTAACTTAGATACAGTTCAAGAAAAATAATATATGTATATATATATATTACCTGGATTCCTCAGATGATATATGATTCCAATATCTCCAGTCATCTATTTTGGTGATTCTCAATGCCTTGTACGATACAGACAAAAAAATCTTGCCACTCCTCTTATCCAACCAAACTTGCTATACAAAGACTTTTTTAAATAAATCTTGCTTTCAAGTTAATATACAAAGAAAATTATTTTAATCAAGCAAATAATAAAAAAAAAAGAAAGAAAGAAATCTTCATGGCACCAGATTAAGTTAATACAAATTTCCTTGAAGTTAAGTTTTTGGTCCAATTAGTCCAAATCTTTTCCAGATTGGTCTATTAACACACCTAACTGACACATGAGGTTCCAAAACTTCTCAGTCCTGTCTTTATCAGAACCAAATTTGGTAAGCAAGTAAAGGGAAAATATTGATGGGTGTACGTAAAGAGCAGCACACAGATTATATCTTTCGATTTGCATCATGTTTTCTTTCAAGATCACAAAGCTTTTTCCTCCAACATATTAATTGCAGCAAACGAATGAGAAGCTACTGCAACCAAATCACATTGTTATATTTTGCTAATTCGAGGAAAAATCTTGGTCCAAAGTAATGTAAACTCTAAAGTCTCAAAAAATCTATACTATACAAATTGCTGCAAAGCAAATTACACCACTTGCAGAGTAAGGAATGACAAAATAGAATTTAACAAATAGATTATACTTGGAAGAAAAAAAAGAAAGGAAGTAAATGATCTAAAAGACTAAAAGTGAAGTAACCAAACCATTAAACCTGCATCAGTAAAATGTTCTTCCTTTTTTAGCTTCAATCAATACTCAAATTTAACAGTATAATCAAATGCATTTTCAGACTCATAATCCACATTTCACCACGCACAAATTAACAAAAAAAAAAAAAGAAAGAAAAGGAAATGAAGTAAATTATCTAAAAATGAAGTAATCAAACCAAGACTTCAATAAATTAAAATTGCATCAGAGAAATGTTCTTCCTTTTCTAGCTTCAATTCAATCAACAGTAAAAATCTAAACTAAAAATGTTCAATTCAAACTTATTATTATAGATGAAAACCTAATTCATTAATTAATAAAAGTGAATGATTATAAGCTAATAAAGAGAAATAAAAAACCTCCAGGGTTTGAATTAGAGTAACGTTCATCCTATTGCTAATTTTGTAAACAGCTGTGCCAGAAAGTGTTTTCACCATGTAGTTTGAGCTTAGAGTTTCAGCGGTTGCTGCTGCGCGATAAAGGCAAAAAACGGCGCTGGAAGCAACCTCTTGTTGTTTGGTCCAAGTGGGATGTTGCCTGTTAGGGCTCGAGTTGTGTCGCCGGTTGAGTGGAGTTCAATGCCTAGTTGGAGACAATGTTGGTGAATGAATGTGGACAGAGATAACCGAGCATTTGAGGGTTTAGATGGTTCCATATAACAGAGGAGAGTGTGAAAGTGAAGTAGAAGGGTTTAGCGTTGAAGAAACACGGAAAGCGCCGATGAAATTATTTTTGAAAGATAAAAAGCAAGACAAACTAAAAATGAAAATGCAAAAATTAATTGTGAAAAAATAAGAAGGACGTGACCATAAAAGAAAGCAGTCTGGTTAAACAGACCATTTTTTGAAATTTCCTCAAAATATAGTGAGATTATTTAGTATTTTTCATGAAGCTAAAAATAAAAGGGTTAAAGATTGTTTCATATATGGAAAATAAACTAAAAGTAAACAAAAAAATATTCAAAATTTCATGCCTCTCGAATTTGTATTCCAGTTATTTTAAAATTATTGAAGATGAAATTGTCACTTCATTCCTCATTGTAATGAATAAAAACTAGTGTCAATCAACTGTTAGGATTTGTATGGAAAGTTTTGTTTAAATTAAAGATTATAATCAGATTTTTGTTTGTTTTGATGTTCTAAAGTGTATTAGAAACCAATAATATACCAAAAGTGTACTTATTGTATACTACAATATAAAATGCATTTTTTTTTGAAAAAGAGAGATACTTAATACTTGTCTTCCAATTAGAATATATTATTTTTATTTAAAAATAAATATCATTGAATATATAAAAAATAGGAAAAATATAATGAGATTGTTGAGTATTCTTTATGAAGTTGAATAAAAGTGTATGAGATTGTTGCATAAACTGAAAATAAATCAAAAGTAACAAAAAATATTCAATTATTGAATTTAGTGTTTAAAGTATTATATTAAATTATTAAATTTATAATATATAAAAATTAACAAAATTATTGAGTGTAAATTTTTTTGATATAAAAGATTTATCAAAAAATATATATAAAAAAATGTAAAATATACAGAACATATTCTAAATTGAGAATTTTGAATTACATATTTATCTTTTTATTTCTTTTTGTGTAAAGCACCAAAGAATCATTAATCAAGAAGGAGAAAAGGATGGACAAAGTTATCTAAGAAACTAAGATGACAATTTTTCCCACATAATTAGCAATATAATCAATGTTCAAAGAAATTAGAAAACAAAGTAACATTTCCATCATCATTATCTTTCTTTGGGAGAACATCAACAATGGATCCTCTTTTAGCAATTGACCTTGAATCGATCATCGTACTTAGATTCATTAATAATTAACGATTCCTGAAGAAATAATTTAAGAGGCGACGAACATGTAATCTCCTGCTGATATTGCTCAATTGAGAGCTTGTCCCGTAAAACATTCCATCTTGAGCAATCACACTCCTTATGCAGGTATTGCATAACATCTAAATAGACCCAGTAGCCTGGCCTTGAAGGCGGATCTTTGAACAAGAAAATTAATTGCATAAAAACAACTTCATCATCATGAAAATCTACATATTATAATCAATTCCAATGATTTCGTTATTTTAAAACAAGTGTAAAAAGATAAGAAATTGATGCTAGAAGAAACATTTTCCAAAACAAAACTGTAAAACCATAAGCAAATGAACATCAAATTGAAATGTGATGCATGTTCAAAGATTGAAATTTTTTCGGAAAATTTTCCTTTAAAAGGTAACATCAAGAAAATTAATAAAGCTAATTAGCTTAATTGAGCAGCATTACTCTAAGAAATTGAAGTGATTGTACACAGACAAGCAAAGTTGTATAATTGTTAAAATAAAAAAGCCCTGAAAAGGAAATGAAACAAAATCAATCATTAAATAACAATAAACAAAAAAAATTGAAATCTCTCACCTTTTTATTGTAGTAGACTCATAAAGCTTAGAAATCAAACATGATTGAGAAAAAAGAGAGAAGGGGTTCTTTTTCCTTAAAAACAATTGAAAAAAAAAAAAACACGGATCTCAGGTTGAAAATCTGTGAATTTTATGAGGTAGGATCGGATTGGAATAAATGATATCGCTGGGAAGCTTGCAATTTCAATTTCAAGTTAAAGAAAATTGCAATTTCAATTTCAATTTCAAGTTAAAGAAGCTTGCAATTTTGCAGTCTCTGCTATCGTTGGGAACCTTTTCTTTAAGATTGGAGCTTTTATTTTATTTTATTTTTTTGTGTTTTAGCGTTAATAAAGAAGGGAGCAGGCGCACGAATATTTTGGGGTTTTAGGTGCGCATGTAATTTTTAAAAATTATGGGTAATTTTGTTGTTGAGATAAGTTTTTAAGGTATTTTTATAAAGATCTCTTGTTTTTTTTTTTATTTTATTTTGGGCAGCGGCAATATTTCAAACCCTTAGTCTTTTGGATTAGTTATTATATCATTTTATTTAACAACATTTCTATTTCTAGTTGAGGCATACATAAACGTATTTTCCCTATCTAAGCAGAATTTGAATTAGATTTTATTTATTGTTATGTTAAGCTTTTGTAAAGATTTTATTTTCTATAATTTTGGATGAGATGGATTTTTATCAGTAAAAATAGAGAGAGATTTATTAAAACCCACAAATATAATAAAGCAACAAGAAAATTAGCAACAAAAATGAGAAGAAAAAGAACAATAAAAAAAAAGAGTGTTCGGATAGAAAGAAGAAGTAAGAAATATAAAAAGAAAGTTATAGAGCAAAGCAAAACAAAAGATATTTCTATTCATTTCTTCAATGTGTACAAAACAACCCCAACTCTGTGGAGCAACTTTAAGCTCGTACCACACCTAGACTAATTCCCACTCGCACTGGGTCGGCCCACTAAGGAGTAAAGTACTGGCTATCATAGTACTCCATACATGAACCAGGATCAAACCCTTGACCTCACTTAAGGGATGAGAGCGCCGAACCACTCACACCAACCACTGATGGTTCCTTTTATTAAACAATTTGAATGCTTTCTTAAGCAAGGTGCATAATCTCTAACTAATAACAACCAATAGCATTGTACCAACTCATACAATTATAGCAATTTCTTAATAGCTTATGTGTTCATTAATAATGCATTGGCTAGCTACTGATCAATGATTCTAACAAAATTCTCTTTGGTTTTTTGATAAGTGCTTTTTTTTTTATCTATCAAATTTTCAAGGAAGTTTTTCTTATCGATGATATTAATCTAGGAAGATTAATGATTAATAGAGATTCGTTTCCAAGGACAAGTTGTTGTCAATTATCAAACTTATCAATACGTTTTTAGATAATAAAAACAAATGAATGTGAGAATGTGAGAGGTGCTTTAACTTCAAAAAAAAAAAATTGCATTTCTAATTGTAATCAAACTTGGGTTTCTAGGCTCTTTTTACACATTTTGTGTAGATTTTATTAGATGTAAATAGAAGAAGAAAATGAAAAAGAAAAAAAAATGAACTGAAACTAATGAACTTGAAATTATATATTCGAAACTATCCTTATAATTTCGTTTTATTCATTTGGGACTTTCTAAAAATTTTTATTCCTTTGGTGGATATTGATCTACGTTGCATAAAAGTAGAAAAAGATATTTGTGGTGGGTTATTAGCTTAGATGGTATCTAAATTTTGCTCCTTATTTCAAATTGGATGTCAACCATCAATATATTTCTTTTTTTATCACCTAACTTTAATTTTCTTTCAAAAAGAGTACTATCAAAAACTTTTAATCTTCATAATTTGATAAAGTCAGAAACAAATCACATTAATGAGCTCAAGAGTGTCATAACATCATCATAATCAATCTTCAATACAACCAAGACCCATTCTATGTAAATATTCTTTAAATGTCTTTGGCTGTAAGCCTTTAGTTAAAGGATCTGCAATCATCAGATCCATTCTTATATGTTCAATGCACACTCTTTATTTCTGAACCTCCTCCTCGACAGCAAAGTACTTCAATTCCATATGTTTAGCACCTATGGAATATTTGTCATTTTTGGAGAAGAAAACTGCTGCGGAATTATCACAATAAATTTTTAGTGGCTTGGTAATGGTGTTGACAACCCCAAGTCTTGAAATAAAGTTCCAAAGCCATAATGCATGAATTGTAGCATCATAACAAGCTACAAACTTTGCTTCCATAGTGGATGAGGCAATGACAGATTGTTTGGCACTTTTCCATAAAATTGCCCCTTCTCCTAACAGGAACAAATAGCCAAAAATTGACTTTCTACTGTTAACACATCTAGAAAAATTTGAATCTAAATATCCAATCACTTCTAACTGATCAGACCTCCTAAATGTGAGCATATAATCCTTAGTTCCTTGAAGGTATGTCATCACTTTCTTTACAGCTTTCCAATGATCAATACTAGGGTTACTCTGATTTTGGCCCAACATTCCAACCGTAAAGCTAATATTAAATCTTGTGCAAGTTTACAAATACATCAAACTGCCTACAATAAAAGTATATGGAATAGATTCCATTTGCTTACGCTCCACATCGTTCTTTGGACATTGCATAAGACTAAATTTCTCCCCTTTTTGTATTGGGAAAACACCTGCTGAACAATTGTTCATATTAAACCTCTCAAGAATTTTCTCAATGTAAGCTTTCCGAGACAATCCTAATAATTCATATGATCTCTTTCTAGATATTGAAATTCCAATCACATAGGATGCCTCTCCTATATCCTTCATCTCAAAATTCTTAGAGAGAAAATTTTTAGTCACATATAACATGCCTAAATCATTAGCAGCAAGCAAAATATCATCAACATATAGAACTAAAAATATAAACTTACTCCCACTAATCTTTCGGTAAATACACCGATCAACAATTTTTTCTTGAAAATCGAAAGATGTAATAGTATCATTAAACTTAAGATACCATTGCCTGGAAGCTTGTTTAAGTCCATATATTGATTTCCTAAGTTTACACACCATATGATCCTTTCCTTCTATGCAAAAACCTTCAGGTTGATCCATATAAATTTCTTCCTCTATATCCCCATTAAGAAGGCTGTTTTCATATCCATTTGACGTAACTCTAAATCATATTGAGCTACCAAAGCCATAATGATTATTAATGAATCTTTCTTTGAAACAGGTGAAAATGTCTCTTTATAATCAATATCATCTTTCTGAGTATAACCCTTGGCGACAAGTCTAGCTTTAAATCATTCGATATTGCCATTCGAGTCATGTTTAGTCTTAAAGACCCACGTATATCCAACTCGTTTAAAACCTTTTGACATTAAAACAAGATCCCAGACATTATTTTCAGCCATTGATTTTAACTCCTCTTCATAGCATTGATCCATTTATTAGACTTATCACTGTTAATGGCTTGTGAAAAGGAAACATGATCTTTATCAATGCCACAATCAAAATTTGATTCTTGCAAATAAACCAAATAATCATATGAAATAGCCGATCTTCTCACCCTTACAGGTTTACTTAAAGCTATTCCATGTGGTTCATTTATATCAGCTGGTGGTAGGTTAGGTTCTTCATGGGGTAGTTCTTCATTCAAATATTGTTCATTATTATTTTGTTCTTGCGAATTTGGAACAATATTTAAAATAATTATGGATGCAGGAACATTTATGGGTAATGGAACATTAACCCTTATTTCATTAATATCCACAACTTGTTTATCAGCAATCCCACTAACTTCACCATTCTCAATGAATCTGGCATTGCCCGTCTCAATAATTCTAGAACTATAGTTTGGGCAATAAAACCTGTACCCTTTGGATTTCTCTGGGTAACCAATAAAGTAACCACTAATAGTTCGAGAATCCAATTTCTTTTCATGTGGATTATACATTCGTGCCTCTGTAGGACAACCCCAAACATGCAGGTGTCTTAAACTAGGTTTCCTTCCAGTCAATAACTCAAAAGGAGTTTTTGGAACTGCCTTACTAGGAATCCTATTCAACAAATATACTATAATTTTAAGTGCATATGTCCATAAAGATTTGGGTAATGAGGAATTACTTATCATACTCCTAACCATATCCATTAATGTTCTATTTTGCCTTTTTGCCACACCATTTTGTTGAGGTGTGCTTGGCATAGTATACTGTGCACATATGCCATGTCTTTCGAGGAACTTTGCAAATGGACCTGATTTTGTCCTAATTCTCCTGCTTTCCATAGTATTCACCACCTCTATCAGACCTTACTATTTTTACTTTTCTGTCTAGTTGCCTTTCAACCTCTTTAGCAAATACCTCAAGGGCATTTACAGCTTGAGATTTTTTATTAAGCAAATAGACATATCCATAACATGAAAAATCATCTATAAAGGTGATAAAATACTTTTCTCCACCAAAAGATGGAGTATCAAAAGGTCCACATATATCAGTGTGTATAATTTCAAGAAGTTGAGTACTTCTTGTGGCTCTTTTCTTATTATGTTTGGTTTGCTTTCCCTTAATGCAATCCACATATAAACCAAGATCCGTAAAATCTAGATTTGGTAAAATCTCATTCTTTACTAATCTTTGTAGCCTTTTTTTGGATATGTGACCCAAATGCTTATGCCACAAGTAAGCAGAATTTTCATTTGCCATACTACGTTTAATTCTAATATTCTGATGAACACACATCAAGGATGCAGAGAAATTAACATCAAGTTTCAATTTATATAAACATTCCACAAGAATTCCAGAACCAATAGAGGAATTATCTTTATTAAATAAATTGAAATATCCTTTTCCAATCTTAAAACTAAACCCATTAACATCAAGTTTCGATACAGAAACTAAATTTCTAGAAAGTGAAGGTACATAAAGAGTTTGTGGTAGATCCAGGTGATACCCAGTATCTAAAATAAGATGATAAGTCCTTATGCCTTCAATTGGGGCCTTCTTTCGGTTCCCTGTGAACAAGAAGTTCTCATTAGGGTTTATGCTCTAGATTGTAAGGAATCCCTACATCACATTGGAAACATGAGTAGTGGCACCAGAATCCAACCACTAAGTATTAGAAGGAACTTCAAATAAGTTTGATTTAAAAATTAGAGAAGCATGATGAAAGATACCTTTCTTTTCGAACCAAGCTTTACATTTCAGGCAATCTTTCTGATAATGTCCTTCTTTCTTATAGAAGTGACATTTATTTACCTTCCTTTCCTTCTTATTATCATCAGTGACCTATGCTACTTTAGCTGGTCCATTCTTCTTAAATTTATTGGATTTTGCTTTGATAACTTTACTAGCTCCTTGACCCACTAGGTTTATTGAATGAACCCCTTGTGCCTTTAATCTCGTTTCCTCTTGAGTAAGCTTACTGGCCAATTCATTAACATCTCACTTATTCTTAATAGTGTTATAGTTAATTTGAAAAGGCCAATACTCTTGAGGCAATGAGTTCAAAATGAATTGTACTAAAAAGGAGTCATCTATAGTCATTCCTAGGGTCTTAAGTCTTGCTGCAATATTAGTCATATCAAGGACATGTTGCTGCATACTTTGCGACCCATCATACTTCATGGTCGTGAGTTTAGCCATTAGTATCCCTGTAAATGACTTATCAGTGAAACAAAAGCGCTCTTCCACAAGCTTAAGATATTATTTAGCAGTTACACTTTCTGGAAGAGTAGGCTTAATGTTGTTGGCAATTTTCATTCGCATGAAACCAAGGCATAATCTGTTAGATCTATCCTATGCTTTATGTTTTGACTTCTCAGCCTCACTGCTCATATCAGTAATGTCTGCGGGCTTTTCTTCTAACAGCGCAAAGTCAGGATCCAAAACACCTAAATGGAAATTGACTTGTTCATGTCATTCAGAGAAGTTTAAACCATTAAAGATAGTAGCAGCAGAAGCATGCGAATGAAGAGAAACAGCTGCAAATACATAAATGCTCACTAAATTAACAAATTCAAATAATTAAACACATAAAATATATTGTAGGTTTCCTTTGGGTAAACACAACAATATATACACAACTATTGCAGTCCTTCTTTGGATCTTAAGATCTTGCGGCATCCAGGACATTAGGTACTCGTTTAGATTGAAAACGGATCCTCAAAGCTGTGGCCTCAGAGATTACGAGCTTGCCTGCAAAAGAACCTCATATTAGTATTGTACTTGGATTCAGTGAAATATTATGTGCGGACAATCAATTACAACAACGCCACAATTCGAATCGTGGATACAAATTATGTTCAAGATATTCAGACAGATCATAACTGCTCATCCATTCCCATCCCTTCTCATTCTATGACTATGCTTGATTATTATATAGATACAAATAGACTATATACTAGAAGGACATGGAGTGAATCACCTAGATTTATTATATCATAATCTATTTTTCGTGAAGTGCGAAAGAGAAGTGAATTCTTGGCTTTATGTGGAGAATAATTATGGTTGTAATAATATCACTGATTCTTCATCTTCATATTCTTATATAATTGTTTCTATCAATATTGCTGTGGGGAATTTGGTGGATTCTTGCTTAGTAGAGTCGATGGCTTTCACATCTTTGCTGCCGCCTCAAAACAATGGTTCTAACATCTCCTGTTTAAGCATTCGTCAGAGCCTGATTAGAGATTTCATGGTTTAAGGTTCGCTGCAGGAACCGTTGCCGGCCTTATGGCTTGCCTAATTCCCCATACGATTGTTATCAACTATACAGCTGTACGTCCTCTGCTTTTTTTCTTGCCAATTTATTTATTTAGTATTTACTTTTATAATATATGTTATAAATTAAAATTGATAACTACATATAATATTTTGAAAATTAAATAATTTTTATTTGTCAAACAAAAATATATAATATTTTGAATATATGTAAGAATTTTTTAAGCATTTTTAACTCTAATGGGTGGATGATTTTGTGCTTGGTCTGGAATGTTAACACACAATGCTGAACAATTTTTGGCTCTCCATATCCAATAGCCATTTACCCTATATTTGGATAGAAGGAAAGAAAATAGGAGAGAAAATATAAATGAAAATTTTTATTTTCTCTTATATTATCTGGATTGGGGAATGAAAAGTGAAGCGGAAAGAAAATAGATTGTTAATAAATTATTATTTTAATAATTTTTTTTAGTAGAATTTGAGTTTGAATTTAAATTATATGTACTTTTAGCCTTCGTTTGTTTGCAGAAAATATTCTTCCGAAAAATATTTTTTCTTCATTTCCAGTGTTTGAATTACCAAAGAAAATAAGTTGAAGGAAAATAAATTGTTAGTCAAAGGAAAATAATTTCAAAACAAAGAAAAATGATTTCTCATTTTAAGGATGAGAAATCTAATACATTCTCTCCTCATTTATTTGTCTTCACTTTTATTTTTCAATACATTTTCTTGTAATTTATCGTCTTTTAGTGTTGTCAAACATCAGAAAATATTATCTTTGTAAAACATTTTTTCTAGAGAAAATACTTTACAAAGATAATATTTTTTGCAAACAAATGGAGCCTTAATCTTTTTTTTTTTTCTCGTTCTACTTTTTCTTCAATTTGGAGAAAATATTTGATTCCTCCCTCTATTTTTCCTCCTATTTCCAAACAACAAAAAAACTACTTTCCTCTCATATTCTCCTCCCATATTTCCTATCCCCCCGTTTTTCTCAATTCCAAATATAGTGTTAAAGTTTCAGCATTCTGAAAAATTTTGGTTCGGTATACCCGATATACAAATTTTTTTAAAGCAAGTACTGATGATCAAAGTGTGTATCCTCTAGCCACCAGTGTGCAGAAACTATTGAAAATTTGGTACGTCCTAACCGAGTATCCAATTTTCTTAACTTGATCCATAGCATCTTCGGATGCAATTTGGGATTCTCTACGTTACGGACTCTTGACTGGGTTGTGGGTTCTTCCTCCTCTCTTTGGATGGAATTTTAATGTTAGTTGCTGTGTGTTTATGTTCCTTCTCTTTTTATTTATTTATTTTGATGGAATGTTCCTTCTCTTAAGAAGTATTATTTATGGTGTTATTGAAAAATGTACAAATCTTAGTACTCTATTGTATAGAGCCGTGGCTCTTATTCTTTATTTTAAAGGAAAGTGTTCTTTCTTAGCTCATAAAAAAAATCTTAATTTATTCTATTCTTTAATTTTGCAGTTGGGCCGATTCTTTCCTTGGGCTATTATGTGGAAGGTAATAATTTGTCTTTTTCTTTTACATTTAAATTTTTTTTTTTGTTTTAGGTCTTTATCTAGTGGTTAAATTTCCTATAAGTATTGTGGGTGATTAAAATCGAATCTCTACTTCTTATTTTCCAACTTTTCCTTATACAATGTTAAAAAAAAAGGGTGAATTATTGTGTTTTGTCCTAATATATTATTTTATCCCTAACATTTAAAAAAATATTAATTCATCTTTGACATTTGCAAATTCGTATACTATTTCAGGATTAATGAGTGATAACTGTTTCAAATATTAGGGATGAATAAGTATTTTTTCAAATGTTAAGGATGCAATAATGTATTAGGTCAAAATACAGGGGCAAATAGCAATTTATCAAAAAATAATAATTTATCTTTTTATGTATTATTTTTTAAAATTTCTTGAAAGCAATTTTGACATATATAATTGCACTGAGTCATGGATGGAGAAAAATTGAAGTGAGTCTATGGTTTGAATTGTATGCCCTAATTAGTAGAATGTAATAAAATTTTAACCATAGATCAATTAAGAAAAACTTGACAAACAAAATTAAGAAAAAGCAGGTAAGTTCATGTATATTTGAACCTGAGTAATGACTCAAGCTGGGGTCCATTATGCAATTGACATCTTCCCCATGCATGCAGGTTCAAATTCAAATAATAAGTTCTTTATTAACATGAGTTATGTTTTACTATTCTGCATAATCTAAGTTATATATATATATATATGGCTTCATTGCTGGTGAAAATAATTTTCACCAGGGGTGAAACTAGATTTGGAGGTGTTGGGGGACCAAATTGAACTACAATAATAAAAATAGAATTTCAATAGAAATAGAGAGGTTAAAGTAAAAATATATATAAATTTGGAGGTAAACATTAAATTTATATAAAATTTTTAAAAGTAATTTTTTTGAAAAAATAAATTAAGGGGCCTAACCCCTAAGTAGTTCAGCCCATAATTTTCACCACCATTTTTAATTTATTCTGTTCTTTGATTTTGCAGTTGCACCGACTCGACGCCATTTTACCTATGGTAATAATTTGTCTTTTTCTTTTATTTTCTTAATTTTTTTGAGAATTTGATCTAACGGTAAAATTTCCTACAAGTATTGTGGGTAATGAGAATCGAATTTCCACTTCTCCTTCTCTAACTTTTCCTCATACAATAATGCTTAAAAAAATAATTGGTCTTTTTATTTTATTACTATTTTTAATTTGTATGCCATAATTAGTAGAATGTAATAAAATTTTCACCATAGATCAATGAAGAAAAAACAGGCATTTATATTACAACTTGAGTAATGACTCAAGCTGGAGTCCATTTGATGATACATTTTTCCATCTGATTTAAATTAAGATTTATTCCTTACAATTTTGCATTTGATGACACATTTTTTTTCTTTATTGACACATATAAACATATGCATATATATACACACATTAATCCACTTGTTTTTCACCACCAATTTTGATTTATTCTATTCTTTAATTTTGCAGCTGTGCCGACTCTTCGCTATTATGTCGTGGGTAATAATTTGTCCTTTTCTTTTATTTTTTTTTTAAATTTTCTTTTAGGTGTTGATCTAGTGATTAAATTTCCTATAATTTGAACTGTATGCTCTAATTAGTAGAGTGTAAAAAAATTTTCACCATATATCAATGATCAAAAAGCAGGTAAGTTCGTATATATTTCAACATGAGTAATGACTCAAGCTGGAGTCCATTATGCAATTGACATCTTCCTATGCATGCATGTTCATTAAGTTCTTTATTAACATGAGTTATATATATATATATATATATGTACGCACATATATGGCTTTAATGCTGGTGAAAATAGTTATATATAGAGTTCAAATACTATCATTATTGATTTATAAATTTAATTTTTTATTTGATTCAGAAAAGAAAAATAATTTAATTTCTATTTACTGCTATATTGCTTTTTATGTTTTAGAATTTTGCATTTGATGACACATATTTTCCGCCTGATTAAAAAAAATTGTTCCGATTATACTTTCTAGTTTCTATATTCTTTACAATTATCATTGTAAAGCAATTGTCATTACTTTTTATTCCTTCCAATTCTGTAACTGACGACACATATTTTTCTTTTGCCAATATAGAGTCACCGGTGGGACAGCTCCATGTGACAGGTAAATGTCTCTTGTTTATAGCTATTTCATTCAACAAATTGATTCTATAACATAATAAATTACTAATCAAATTGAGGCTAATGAAATGTAGTTAATACAAAAACAAGCCCATATGCATGTACCATTGAGATACGCCTCTTTGTGGCATCGGCAAAATTTATTCAAAATGACTTGCACTTGTTACTCAACAAAACTTGGAGCCTAAATCCTTATCGAATGGTCAGGATTTCAGGCAAAGATAAATAATATTACTAACATTAAAGTTCTAGCAAGTCTAGAAATGCAAGAATACAAATCAATTGCATTCTGTTTACTCAATTCTCATGTTTGGAAATCTCATTAGAATCCAATTCTTTCAAATTATTAAAGCAAAAACAAAAACATAAAGGAATTTTGAAATGAAATTATGCCAAACACGGCATAATTTTCCAGGAATTCAATTCAATTCACTCAACCAAAAATTTGTGCTTCCATATGATGTATATAAATAAATAAATAAAAAGAGGCTCTATTATTATTATTATATTTTCTTGAAAGCTAAATCCCTTGACTAATTCACTCTTCTTCTTGGCACTTGAAATCTTCCAAAATTCCTCAGGCAAACACACAAGTGCACAGATTTCAACAACTAAATTGCAAATACACTAACAACAAGCAAATTCTAATAATCTAGTTACAGGTATAAATTGCAATCCACTACTTAATCAACCTAACACTACAATAGAATGTATCTTGGGTTTTAGTGATAATAATCAATCAAGAAGAGTACTATATTCTCCAACTTATGTTCCTCTACATGCTTTATATCATCTATTTTATAATTTTCGTATCTTTCTTGCAATGGCAAAATGGTCGTATTATCTATTCCTACTCTTCTATGAACTTTTCATTATTCTGGGTAAGAATATTTTTACACAGTCCTAAGAGTGTTTTAATTACTCAGTTGATCAATTAATGTGTTACTAATTTTCTTAAACTAATTTTCTTATACAGTCCTATACCATATACTATTATTCATTTGTGGGGCTCCTTGTATTATTGCCTTTTTAATCTATAAATGGCGACGAAGGCATTTATCAATGTTCACTACTATTCAAGAATTCCTACAAAATGAAAATAATTATTCGATGCCGGTTAGATAATCTTATTCCAATATTAAGAAAATAATAAAAGGTTTTAAGGACAAGCTGGGAGAAGGAGGATTTGGGTGTGTGTATAAAGGAAAATTGCGTAGCGGTCATTTTGCTGTTGTAAAAATGTTGGATAAATCCAATGCTAATGGAAGAGACTTCATCAATGAAGTTGGTACCATTGGAAAAATTCACAATTTTAATATAGTAAGACTCATTGGTTATTGTGCTGAGGGATCAAAGTGCACTCTTGTATATGAATTTATGGTTAATGGATCTATTGATAAGTATATTTGAAAATGCCCTCGAGGGGAGTGAATAGGGTCATCGAACAAAAATCAAAACTTAAAAATAAATAAGCTGAAATGAAAAATGTTGAGAAAGAAGAATGATGAACACAAGTATTTAAAGAGTTCAGATTCTCAACAATCCTACGTCTCCACCTAACTTATCCCCAAGTTAGGATTTTGAATCACCACAATCTATTCCCTTAGATTGATTTTTACAACTTG
>CATIWM010256847.1:0-16004 GCA_949671775.1 Mallotus repandus
TTTTTTTAATTTATTAGAAGGTAATAGATTGAAATTTGTGGATTACAAGCCAAAACAAACTTCTGAAAATGAAAATAATTCTTTTATATATATAGGTTTATTTTATTACGAAAATATAATTTTTTTAATATTTAAACTAAAATTTAAAACCGGGACCAACTAGATTTAATGTGATTATAATAGCCCTTTTTTGGCACCACTATTATAATGTGTAAACACAATAAATAATTTCAGTCAATAATTGAAATTTTTTTTTTGAACAAGTCAATAATTGAATTTGAGTAGAAAAACAAATAACAAAAAATATTTAAGTAGTTAAGTGAATTTACTTTT
Source organism: Mallotus repandus (assembly GCA_949671775.1). NCBI lineage: Eukaryota > Viridiplantae > Streptophyta > Magnoliopsida > Malpighiales > Euphorbiaceae > Mallotus > Mallotus repandus. The sequence goes on from CATIWM010256847.1 coordinate 334, forward strand.
TTTAATTAATATATAAAAAATAATTTTTTAATATACATATTAAAATGATTCATAATTCATATCTCAATGTTTTAACAGAATAATAAAATATTAAATATTGAAATTTATTTATTTATTTATTAAGTGAAAAGAAGAAGAAGAAGAGGAAGACATGGGGCTCAACTTTTCCAATAAGAAATGACCGACCTTTTCATGACCGTTATTAAAGGTAGATTTTGGTAGGTCCTTTTCTACTTTTAATTGATGTATTGAATTGCTCACACTTTGCATTTTGATCAATTCCACCTTCTCCACTCCTATTTTCATTTTTGCCCTTCTTCTTATTTATTATAACAAATAATCTTCCTTCTAAAGAAAAAAAATATGATTAATTTCTAAATTTAGCTCACAAAATAAAAATACAAAGAAGGGTTCCCACCACCCACCAAAAATAGATGAAGAAGAAGAAGAAGTCCGCTCCACCTCTTCCTGTCTTCTAATTTGTACTTATTATGGCACCACCACAAAACACCATTACCATTTGTCACCCTTTTCCTATTTTCAAATTTTCAACTACTTGCTGTTTTCCTCATCTAATTTTAAGTGGATATGCATAAGTATCACCTACTACTCTCTCCATTATCAAAGCTTCACAAAAAGTACTTGTACCCCAAAAAAAAAAAAACAAAAAAACTTTTGCGTTTCAACCACCACAACCAAATGATTTGTCAATGTTAATGTTTGTACTAAATTTCAATTTGCATTCACCTTGTCTTCATATCTCATTAAAATTACCATTAAATTCAACTACCTTGCTTCTTCATTTCCATCAACACACATTAGGTGCTCTTTAAAATTGTCACATTTTAGTGCCATTTGTTAGATGGTCACAAGTAGTAGTAAAATCAATGATGGTTGTGCTATTTCTTTGAAGATTCGGATTTAAATTCTTCCACTTCAGTTTATAATGGTAAAAAAATAATAATAATAAGTCAAAGTAAAAATTCAACCAAAACTTGATCAAAATAATCTAATAATGTATTGAGTGAGGGAAAAAAATCAAATCAAATCAAATCATACCAACCCATTACACATTTATATAAGCCAAAAGAAATATCAAAAGACAATGATCAATAAAACCAAAAGAAAAGGGACACCAATATGATTTTTACTATAATTCCCATTTACCTTAAATGTAGAAATAATACACAAATTATACAACAAAAAAATACATTTGTTTGTGCTAATAACAAGCATTAATGTACACATTTAATTTAAAATTAGAAAAAAAAAAAAAACCATTTTCATGTTTGTTTTTTTCATTTGTTTAACTTTAGCCTCCATTTGTAATTTGCCTTATCAAATATTAAGAGTGAATTACAAAAATAAAAACAAAATATCAAGAAGAGTCGTAAAAAGGGCAAACGAATAAGGGCAAAACCGTACTTTCATAAATATGCCCGCCCGGTGGTCAAATGTCAACGACTTTCCGTTCGTTATCAACGGTTGGGATTGACTCTTCCGAAATCGCAAAGCTTCCTCGACCGGTTACCGCAGTATGATGCCGCCGTCGACAGATGAGGTTTCATTGGAGCCCTAATCTCTCCGGGAAACCCTATGTCAGGTGGCAATCCACCGTTGCCGCCGGCTTTTTGGTTCCAGTGCCGATTAGGGCTAGCCCTCACCAAAGGACTCAAACAAAAAGCTAACCCAGACGATGGTACATGTGCAGTCTTCGTTCGCCTCACCGATGACGTTGGAGGCCCTGCTACCGGTGTCCTCTTCCACTTGTGCGATGACTCCGACGAGGATCCACTTCCTGACGGAGACCGATCGCAATCGTCCTCGTCGGAATCTGCCCCTCTGGCCGGAGACATTCCTCGATCTATTATTCTCCGACAAGGTTTACGAACTACAACGCTGGAGGAATAATCCACAGATTGCTTTTTACTACTGCGAGAAGAAGAAAATATAGCGGAAAACCAGGAAGGCGAAGATGACGATGAGACGGCGTCGCCTGAATAATTTCTACCAGGATACGGATCCGGATCGTCCAGATTAAATTTGTCGGATCTGGACTTGAACAGGTTCGATAAAAGAGAGAATCTAGCGTGCTTCTTCTTCTTGTTGTTTCTACAGTTGTTGTTGCTATAGGTGGGGCCCACCTGCGGAGTACTGTAGAAGCGCAGATGGTGGTGGGAGTTGGACCAGGAGGAGCTATCGTCAGATTTGCGGCGAGGAGCTATGTAAGGGGAAACGGAACGGGGGAACATAAGAGGAGGAGGATGAGGCGGGGGTGGTTGGGGAGCGGTGGCAGCGGCAGCGGTGGCGGCTAGGGAGGAGGAGGAGGAGCGGCAGTGTAGCAATTGGGCCTCCGACTGAAGCTGGGCGGCCATTAATGAAAGAAGGCGTTCTCGGAGACATGAAGCGCAGACGCCCACAGTGCTGCTGAGATCGCAGGGGTGCTTCTTGCACCTCATTCTTGAATATTAAATCTTAGCGAGCGATATTGTTGTTGATATTGGTAGTAGAAGCAGTGTGATGCGTTTTGTTTTGTAGGAGCAAGCGAGCGTTCGTTGGTGGTGGTTCATTTGGAGGCGATGGCTTTGGTGTTGTCCTCCTGTGCCATTTTTGATTCTTGTTAAGAGATCTGGTGATGATGAGGAAATCAAAGGGAAGGGTTTGTCTTCTTCTTCTTTATATTAAAGAAGAAAAAAGAAAAGAGTCCAGATGAGATGGTGTTTTTTTTGAAAAAAAAATTAAAAAAGAAATTGCCAGAAAGTGAGCATTTGGGTGTTGGAGTTTAAATGGGTAGTGTTTGGTGTCATTATTAAATTTCTGAGAGAGTGAGTCAAAATAATTTATAAATGAAAATAAATGAATAAAGACAACCTGTACTCCCAACCAAAAAAAAAAAAACAAAGGGGAAGTAGTAATTAGTAAATCAGTAATGCATTTTGCCAAGAGTCGTACTCATATGTCTCTATAAGCTCAAGGCCAAGGGTCATAATTTACTTTGGCTTATAGACAAAACTGGTGGATAAGCAGTTTGGTGAGCAACAACAACAAAAAAACAAAACCAAATTATATGAAAAGGAAGCCTACAGCAAATATTGGTTTGTTTTTACAACGCATGAAAATGTATCTACATTTCAATTCATGGAAAAAAAAAAAGGAGGAGAAATGGACAAATATATAATTAACCAAACCCTACTGTTTTTAACATTATTTTGCTGATGTGATGCCCTTTTTTTTGGCTCTGATTTACCAATGGTGTTTGAGCATCTTTCTAGTAAAAATAAGTTGGGATGGTTACAGGAATATGTTATCAGTTGATATAGAGCTTGAATCAGGCTTGTATTTGGTTTCAATACTGATTTTCAATGCTGGTTGGTCGTTACAGAGCTTATTTTCCTGACAGTTGATGTCTGCAGTGGAAATCATAAGAGCATCAATTTATGAGTTATGGACAATGAGTTATAAACCTAACACTAACAATTAACGTATAGTATTTTGTCTGGTATTTTATTTTTTTCCACTAACACTAACAATTAACGTATAGTAATTTTAGAAGGCCAATAGCTAAAAAATAATTATGAATTATGACCAAGATAATATCTTGTTAATATGAGAATTTTTAAACAAACAAATAAATGAGTTTATATTTTGCTTCTACATAAGAGTGGCACAAATATGTCCTCAGTTGCAAGGCATGCAAGCCACCTTACTGAATTAGCTGCAGGAACCATGGCATGACAACTAGAACTCTTGTGGAGGAACATTGGTTCTTTTCAAAGAAACCTGCAGGTCAATACATCCACAATTTTATGGAAATGATATATAGAATTGTTGTTTCTTCCATGATACTTGCTATAGCTTTGCTTCAGGTTGGAGATTCAGGCTCTGGTTGGTAGTTGTAGTGTTGTTCAACTGTTCATTATATGTACGAACAATCCTCCTCTATTCCACCAAGTCCATTTCTTGCTGGAAAATCTAATAATATCTGTAAAAAAGCTGGAAAAAAAAAACATGCATATTTCTACTGAAGCTCCAGAAGTAATTGACAGTAACCAATCCAACCCCAATTGGCCTGCTGTTGAGAAAATGGAAATCTGTAATCTGAAGGTCAACAAAGCAAGCAACTCTAAAGGACTTGGATCCTTTGTCAGAGCATAGAGATCAACAAATATGGGAGGTAAAATTTCTCTTTTAAAGTTACTGCTAGAATATGTCACTGCACAGTATGATAGACCATGTTGAAGTAGGTTTTGAACATGTGTTTTGCCTTATAGCTCCTAAATATCATCCAGAGAACTATACTCTTAAGAGCAGAAATTGCAGACTGCATTATAGTAACTGTGGCTCACAGTTATAATTCACTCTTTCCGGTCCCAACAGCAGATGCTGGTTACACTGGCAGGGAAACTGATTTGGTTAAGCTGATGCATAAGGAATTATAGGCTAGCACTACAAACAGCAGAGGGAGCTATTCAGAAGATTGGCAATATTAGGCCTGCTAGCTACAAGAAAATAATTCAGCAGTCTGTTTCTTCACCAATATATGTTGACAGTTTGTTTGAGGTTCAGAATTCATAGTTCTCCTTACAAATTGGCGTCTGAGTTCATTGCATTGATAGAGTTCGTACAGGAAATGTTTTGGATTCTATAGATTGGCAATTTCTGGTAGTGGTTGGAAACTAAGGTGCATTCAAAACGCAATCTCAAGAAATGTGTTGAAAACAGACAATACAGAACCTTTCAACAAAACACGACAGTAATTTTTCGACGCTCTCAGAATGGAATCTATTCTAAACATATGTATACGCCTAGCATTTAGGCCCGAGTATATGAAAATTAATATCAAACATGTATGCCCGCCATAGTATTATGAAGAAAAAATAATAATAATAATAATGCAGTGCTACGAATTGCAATGCAGTACTGTTGGCTGTGTACAGCATGATGAATAGTATTGTTTTGGGTTAATTTGCTAAAGTGACAAGACTGATATTTCAGTTAGTCCCACATATTAATAAAGGCCTAGGACCTGACCAATTGCTTCTTGTCTGCTCGTGCTTGTTTAACACAATGGCAGTCGGAGTGGACATTGTTTGAGGATTTGAGAGATTGATCTCTTCTCCTCTCAAAGACACTAACACATAGGCAAAATTGTTTTTTTGTCTAATTTTCTTAGGAAATTAGAATCTCTCTTAGTAAATAATAGGTGATACAACAGTTTCAAATTATCTTTGCGCAGACAATGAATAGGGAAATTTGCAATTAGTTGACGATCTTTTTTTTTAAAATTTTTTTTATTTCAAAAGTAAACATTTTCATTTACAAAAGTCAAGTTTGATTCAACAAACTTGTCCCCTCCAATCCAATCTTTGTTTGTCCAAAAAAAAAAGCAATATTTCATGTGTAATTAGCAGATCATCACTTGTACGGTAAAGCCGAAATAAGGAAAATTTCAATCCAAACTTGGTCTATGTTAAATTATACTACTATTGAAGGATTCAAACTATATATATATGAGTACAAAATAATACAACTTAGATTAAAAAAAGTTTAATAGATTTTTTATAATTATTTTCGGTATTTGTTAGGCACAAATGTCCTAGTTAATTCAAATGAGCTGGATAAGTTTAAATTAAGAAAATAATAATAATGAAGGGAAATGTCCTCTCAATACTCTAATGTCTACATTAAATATGAACTCAACTGTCTCTCGAACGTTCTAAACCTAATTCACATACCGTTTTAATGGATAAACAATCCAATCCTCAAAATATACTACAATCTCAGATGGTGAACAGCCCCATCAATCTTAATTATTTTAAATGACCATAATAAATTATATAAAAAGGTCTTCATGCATTAAATTTAAATTTAACATTTTACTTAACTAAACTTAAAACTTTTTACCACTTGAGGGAAGAAGGGAAGTTTTGTGCAATCAATGGAGGAAAAGCTTAATTAAGTATGTTCACCGCTGTTTTAGGAAACATGCCTCGAAACTCTACTAATCTTTGGATCTTTTATGTAAGTATATAATTGACTCAAACAATTATTTATTTGAAAATGGAGTACCCTAAGAAAATGACATTCTCAATTATTTTGTCTATAGTATATTAATTATCAACCCTTCCATATTATTAACATGTAACATTAAAACTTCACTACTAACCAGTGAGGGTAGTTAACCAGTGAGGGTAGTCAAGTGACAATGCATCTTCAGAGCATCCTAAGGTGCACGATTAAATTTCTGTCACTGTCGATTTAAAAAAAAATATTACCCCTACAATACATTTTATCAAAATTTAGATCATATCGTCTCCCTGTTCAAAAAAAATTCACCACCTAAATATATTTTCATAACCACACAGCATATCATATGATCAGCAATTCAATTATCTCTAGCATGCATGTATGGTCCACATGGATGTATAAGACAAATGGAAATAGTAACTTGTTAGTACGAATTCCACAACCTCATTATCATTACTATAGTAAAATATTTTATTATTTGTTGGGAGCATGATTACTCTATCCTCTGCAGAGAGCAAGAGAAGCAATCACCCTCTTCAGGTTAGATGAAACTTTGATATATATATAATTTTTCTGAAACTTAAAAGACTCCGCTGTGTGTGTGTGTATATATGCATATAAGTTTTCATTTAGCAGCCTTCTAATTGCTCAGCAAATGAAGATTATGCTGTTTTTAACACCTTCTAGTGATCTTTTCTTTTCAGATTGTAATAAGAAAAGCTTCATTTATATCGGTAAATTATTGGGTTCTAATTTTTTTACGGGTTTTTAGTTTTTAGCCATATATGTTCGTATCATATGATATATTTTTTCTTGTTATTGTAATTGTTCTATTTCCTCTCAAGCACCTAACTAGACCGTCTTCAAAATTTTGCAGATTTATCAACCAGCATTTGAAGAACATGAATGTTGATGGAGTTTGGACAGTGTTCTGCAGTGATTTTGAATGTTCTACTTATTCTGTGAAGAAATGCACTTCAAGCTTTAAGGATCTGATCAGTCCATTTTCATGTAGCAATCAAATTTTGGTCATTTCAGTTAATATTCTGCTTTTGTTGACTTTTTCTTCTATCTTCATACATAAAGCTGTCTTAAAGAGGCTTGCAGTAGCGCCACCTCACTCTCAACCTCTTTCTCTTATACTGCTATATGTTTCAGCCATTTTCAATAGCCTTCTGAGCCTGGCTTGCTTAGGCTTGGGAATATGGATTTTTCCAGCTAATGGATGGTTAGTATTGTTAGTTCAAGGATTCACATGGTTGGTGATGAATCTAACAGTATGCACACAAAAACTGTTTCTTCCATACATTGCTGCTATGAAGTTTTGTTCTATTATTGCGCTTTTCTTGTCAGGATTTATCTGCATTACTTCTCTTTGGCAAGCTATTACAAACGGAAATTTTTCAGTTCAGTTGTTATTGGAAATTTTAACCTTTCCTGGATCAGTTCTGTTTCTGCTATTTTGGTTCAAGGAACATGTTTATACAGACACTGATCCAGACATTGACAATGATGCTTCCTATGAAGAAGTGCCAAGTGAGCAAGAATATGAGAATGTTACCCCATTTGCTAAAGCTGGGTTCTTTAGTAGAATGACATTTTGGTGGTTGAATCCATTGATGAAGAAAGGCAAGGAAAAGATACTAAAGGATGAAGTTGTTCCAATATTACGAAAAGAAGATCGAGCAAAGACTTGTTACTTAGCTTACCTGGAGCAACTGAGAAGACATAGACAGAACGCATCCATTGAGCAGCCTTCTATGCTCTCTGTGATCATTTCTTTGCACTGGAAGGAAATTTTAATTTCTGGGTTTTGTGCATTGATCAAGGTGCTCACCTTGTCTTCTGGCCCTCTATTCTTAAAGGCCTTCATTGATGTTGCTGAAGGCAATTCAGCTTTTAACTATGAGGGTTACGTTCTGACAGTAGGTCTGTTTTTAGTAAAGTTCTTAGAATCAGTGTCCGAGAGGCAATGGTACTTTCGAACAAGACTGATTGGCATCCAAGTTAGATCTATGCTATCTGCGCTATCTATCAAAAGCAACTACGACTTTCAAATGCTGCAAAGATAGCTCATTCTCCTGGTGAGATAGTGAACTTTGTGACTGCTGATGCTTATAGAATTGGTGAATTCCCATTTTGGTTTCATCAGATTTGGACAACATGCATTCAGATATGTCTTGTCTTGCCTATTGTCTACTACACAGTTGGGCTGGCAACTTTTGCAGCTGTTACTGCTATTGTGTTGGCTGTTCTTGCAAGTTATCCATTAATCAATTTGCAGGTTAAATATCAGAGAAAGCTTATGTTTGCTCAAGATAAGAGGCTGAAGGTTATTACTGAGGCACTTGCAAATATGAAGGTCTTGAAGTTGTATGCTTGGGAGACACATTTCAAGAATGTTATAGAAGGGTTAAGAAATGAAGAACTTGAGTTCATATCAGAACTTCTATCACAAAAAGCATACCAGCTGGTTTTGTTTTGGTCATGTCCTGTTCTTGTACCAGCCATAACTTTCTGGACATGTTATTTCCTCAGAATTCCGCTATCTGCTGGTAGTGTATTCACATTTCTGGCTAGTTTACGCATTGTTCAGGAACCTATTAGGTTGATACCTGAAGTTGTGGGAGCTTTCATTGAAGCAAAGGTTTCATTGGATAGGATTGTAAAGTTTCTTGAAGAGCCAGAACTGCAGAGCACTAATATAAGGCAGAAATGCAGCAGCAAAGAGCCAAATCACTCCATTTTTATAAGATCAACTGAATTTCATGGGAGAATAATTCCTCGATAAAGGATACTTTAAAGAACATAAATTTGGTCGTTCAAACAGGAGAAAAGATTGCAATTTGTGGAGAGGTTGGCTCTGGAAAATCAACACTTTTAGCTGCAATCCTTGGAGAAGTTCCAATAATTAATGGAACAGTAAGTGCTGGAGAACTAGTTTTGACACCTTTTTTTATCTGTTTGCCCACGATATCTCTTTAAAAGAGAAATAACTAGATAAAGATCTACATAACTTGGGATGACTTGAGTCTGTAATTTACAGGTTCATGTTTATGGGAAAGTAGCATATGTTTCTCAGGTTGCTTGGATTCAAAGTGGGACTATACAAGAAAATATTCTCTTTGGGTCTGAAATGGATCCAGAAAGATATCAAGATGTCCTTGAAAAGAGTTGTCTAGTGAAGGATCTTGAAATGCTTCCATTTGGGGACCTCACTCAGATTGGAGAAAGAGGTGTCAATCTTAGTGGTGGACAGAAACAGCGGATTCAACTTGCTCGTGCGCTATATCAGGATGCAGAAGTTTATCTCTTGGATGATCCCTTCAGTGCAGTTGATGCTCACTCAGCAAGTAGCCTATTCAATGTACGTTATTTTCTCTCTCTGTGAAATCTGATTTGATAAATAAAAATATGGTTATCTTAGTGACTGCAAAAACGCAATGCTGCAGGAATATGTCATAAAAGCTTTGTCTAAGAAGACTGTGTTACTAGTAACCCACCAAGTTGATTTCCTTCCAGCTTTTAACATTATTTTGGTGAGATGCCTCAGAAACTGCTGCTGTTTCTCCATCAATTAACATATAGTTCCAATGATATGACAATCAGTTAAAACAAGAAATTGGTCATTTGAATCTTGCTTTTCTTGACAGTTAATGGCTGCAGGAGAAATCATAAGATCTGCTCCTTATGATCAGTTGCTGGCTTCCAGTCAAGAGTTCCAAGACCTTGTCAATGCACATAAGAGCACGGCTGGTTCTGATCAGAGGCAAATAGTGCATGGTTCCGACAATAGGTGCGAAGCTTCCAAGGAGGAAATACAGAAAGTTTATGCCAAAGAAAACTCTCAAGAACCTCTAGGGGATCAATTGATTAAGCAAGAAGAAAGAGAAACAGGTGACACTGGTTTCAAGCCTTACAAACAGTACTTGAGTCACAGCAACGGCTACTTGTTTTTCTCTTCGGGAATCATATTCCACATTATCTTTGTACTTGGTCAGCTAATACAAAGCTACTGGTTGGCAGTCAACATCGAGAATTCTGAGAATTCTCTTGTAAGCAGAATTCTCTTGTTTGCAGTTTACACAATCATCGGTTGTATTTTGGCAATTGTGTTGCTCCTCAGATCCTTTTCTACAGTTGCATTAGGCTGTGGCGTGTCGAAATCTATATTTTCTAAATTGCTGAACTCTCTTTTCCGAGCACCAATGTCCTTTTACGACTCAACACCTGTGGGAAGGATGCTCAGCCGAGTAAGAAACTATCACTACATTGCATGTTCATTTTGAGAAAAAATTCATATGATTCAACCATTTTCTTTTTCCTTTTTTGTAGGTGTCATCGGATTTGAGCATCATTGACGTTGAAGTGGCTTTCAGAATGGCTATTGCATTCGGCTCAGCCATCAGCGCATACACTAACTTTGCTGTATTGGCTTTTTTCACTTGGCCTGTCCTATTTGTTATCATTCCCATGTTATACATGACTATTCTCCTCCAGGTATAAGAAGCACCTACTCATAGTCAATCATTATTCCTTTATATAATCGTTCTCTTACAAAAAAATTTCCATTTGATTTCAACAAAAAGAGATACTATTTTGCTTCTACGAAAGAGCTGATGCGAATCGGTGGAACAAGCAAGTCCTCAGTTGCAAGCCACCTTGCTGAATCAATTGCAGGAGCCATGACAATCAGAGCATTTGCGCAGGAAGATCGGTTCTTTTCAGACAACCTTGGCCTCATTGACAAAAATGCAAGTGCAAACTTTCATTTTTTTTCTGCAAACGAGTGGTTTACGCAACGTTTAGAAATACTGTGCACAATTATTCTCTCATTCACAACACTTGCCATGGCTTTCATTCAGCTTGGAGATTCTTCCCCTGGTTAGTAATAATAGTTTCAAGAATTCAACTATTCTAGTTTTGTCTCTTAATTGGTCATTTACAACCAATGTTACTTGTACTTTCCTGACAATCAACCATTTGATATTAGGGATTATTGGAATGGAGCTGTCATATGGCATTTCATCGAACATATTCCTAGTCTTTTCCCTTCAGCTCCAATGCTTGCTATCAAATCTAATCATTTCTGTGGAAAGGTTGGAACAATACATGCACATTCCCAGTGAAGCACCAGAAGTATTAGAGAACACTCGACCTGAGCCTAATTGGCCTGCTGTTGGGAAAGTAGAAATACATAATCTGAAGGTAAACATGGCAAAGCATACCCTTTTTTTTTAACAGCGTCAAGATCTATAATTAATCATATCAAATGGCATTGAACAGATTAGATATCGGCCAAATTCTCCACTAGTTCTTCAGGGGATAACCTGCACAATTGAAGGAGGATACAAAGTTGGGATAGTGGGCAGAACTGGAAGTGGGAAGACAACTCTCATCAGTGCCTTGTTTCGATTGGTAGAACCTGCAGAAGGGGAAATAGTCATAGATGGCATCAACATCTCAACAATTGGGCTTCATGACCTGAGATCTCATTTTGCAATCATCCCACAAGATCCAACACTTTTTCTTGGTTCTGTGAGATATAACTTAGACCCCTTATCAAAGCATACAAATCAAGAAATATGGGAGGTAAAGCACATATATTTATGATGTGAAATGTTCTGCTATTGAGTTTTAGATATCTTTACCAACCTTATAATCTCCAGTACTTGTAAATTTTGTCCCATGAATGTGTGAAGGTTCTGGATAAGTGTCATCTTCGAGCAGCCATTCAAGAAAAAGAAGAGGGTCTAAATTCACCAGGTAGGAATATTTTACTATGAAAATGCTTCTGTTGGATTCAAGGAGTTGAAGTTAACATTAACATCCACCACTGCAGTTGCACAAGATGGATCCAACTGGAGTATGGGACAGCGACAAGTATTTTGTCTCGGACGAGCATTGCTGAAGAGAAGCAGGATACTAGTTCTTGATGAAGCAACTGCATCCATTGATAATGCAACAGACTCCATCCTCCAGAGAACCATAAGAACAGAATTCTCTGACTGCACTGTAATAACTGTGGCTCATAGAATACCAACTGTGATGGACTGCACAAGGGTGCTTGCCATTAGTGATGGTGAGAATGATATATATATATATATTTCTTTCCTGTAATTAACAGTCAAGTGTTTAGCTTCATGTACCATCATTCCATAACAATAGTTGGTGGTAACATTGATTAACAGGGAAACTGGTAGAGTATGATGAGCCATTGAAGCTGATGAGCAAGGAAGGTTCATTATTTGGGCAGCTAGTGAAGGAGTACTGGTCTCGCACTGCAAGGAACGATATATAGCTTCCTAAAATGTTGACATTATTAAGCCTGAAAACTTATATATATATATATATATATATGATGCAAGCATAGTTACTGATTTGCAAAATGTGTAGACAGCTATAGAAGTCATTCTGTTAGGATCCAACGGGCTTTTTATCCACAGTGGAGCCTGAGATTTCACCTACTCCCATATCAAATATAAGGTTTGGCAATTTCAATGATTTATATATATATATTTTTATGTATAATTACAGGGAATTGTCAATGATTTATGTGTGTTGGGGTGGTGAAAGCCAAGAAACAAGAAACTAAAAAAGACGAAAATTATCTTGAACTCCCACAAACTTTCAATAACAAGGCTAATGTATTCATAGTAGCAATATTACATATATTACAATAAAAAAACCATGCTGAAAAACTGACATTTGTACCCACTAGTATGGTGCACGTTACTCGTACAATTAAACAAGAGCCATATCTTCAACCTTATCTACAAGTACGACACTAATTACTCTAGTTAATCAAACTAAATTCTTCAACTATCATGCTAAGTTTCATTAGCTTCAAAAAAATTGACGGACCAACCCAACCAACCCATTAAGAACCGAGTGGAGCCCCAATCAAATAGTAGCAACCTCGGTTTATATATGCTACATAATTTTACCACCCAGATCCCACAGCCACAGTCTCACCTACAAAGAAAAATAGGATTAATCATCAATGAGTACTCTAGTGTATTTTAGGTTGTAGTAGAATTGGATTAGTTAGAACCGAAAAGACAAAAATAAAGATTCAACTTTTAAAAAAATTATACTACTAAATTATTCGACCTTTCTTATGTGTATATGTATAAAAGCATTCCATGTTTTTTAATTTTTCTAATTAAAATTATTAAACTAAAATAAATTGGATATAAATATTTATATTCGCCTAAAGGCACAGACTTGAAGATTGTTAAACAAAAGAAAACGCATAAACTAAAAAGGCATAAATTGTTTTGGAAAGTTTTGTTCTATTGTGAAGCGTAAAAGACAAAGTTAAATGGTTTCATGATCATGACTGGATGCAGGAATGTTGGCCGTATTAATTATTATTACTAATTACTATAATTCCACAACCTCATTCTTATCACAATAATAAAATGTATTATTATTTGGTGGAAGCATGATCTGCATGATTAGTTTATACTCTGCAAAAGCAAGAGAAGCATTCACCAAATGGTTCTCTTCAGGTTAGACGAACTCGAACTCAGCTATGTATGTATATACGTTTTCTTTTAGCAGCCTTCTAATTCCTCAGTAAATGAAGATTATGCTGTTTTTTTTTTTTTACTCTACATCTTCTAGTGATATTATTTTTCAGATTGTAAATAAGAAAAGCTTCATTGATATCAGTAAATTATTGGGTTCTGATTTTCTTTTTCACAGGTTTAGTTTTTAGCCATATATGTGCATATCATATAGAATTGTTCTTTTATATTGTCTTTGTTTTATTTCTTCTCAAGTACCTATCTATATTTTAAGGGCTTTTTTGCCTTCTTCAAAATTTTGCAGATTTATCAACCAGCACATGAAGAAAATGGATGATGGAGTTTGGACAATGTTCTGCAATGATTTTGAATGTTCTACTGATTCTTTGAAGAAATGCAGTTCAAGTTTTAAGGATCTGATCAGTCCACTTTCATGTAGCAATCAAATTTTGATAATTTCTGTTAATATTCTGCTTTTGTTGATTTTTTCTTCTATCTGCATACATAAAGCAGTCTCAAAGAAGCTTGCCGTAGCACCATCTTACTCTCAACCTTTTTCTCTGATATTGCTACATGTTTCAACCATTTTCAATAGCCTTCTTAGCCTGGCTTGCTTAGGCTTGGGAATATGGATTTTTCCAGCTCATGGATGGTTAGTTTTTTCAGTTCAAGGATTCACATGGTTGGTGATGAATCTAACAGTATGCACACATGAACTGTTTGTTCCATACGTTGCTGCTATGAAGTTTGGTTCTATTATTGAGCTTTTGTTGTCAGGATTTATCTGCATTGCTTCTCTTCTGCAAGCTGTATCAAACAGAAATTTTTCAGTTCAGTTGATATTGGAAATTTTAACCTTTCCCGGATCAGTTCTGTTTCTGCTATGTTGGTTCAAGGAACTTGTTTATACAGCTACCGATTCAGGCATTAACAATGATGCTTCCTATGAAGCATTGCCAAGTGAGCAAGAAAATGAGAATGTTTCCCCATTTGCTAAAGCTGGGTTCTTCAGTAGAGTGTCATTTTGGTGGTTGAATCCATTGATGAAGAAAGGGAAAGAAAAGATACTAGAGAATGAAGATGTTCCGATGTTACGAAAAGAAGATCGAGCAAAGACTTTTTGGAGCAACTGGGAAGACACAGACAGAAAGCATCCATTGAGCAGCCTTCTATGCTCTCTGTGATCATTTCTTTGCACTGGAAGGAAATTTTAATTTCTGGGTTTTGTGCATTGATCAAAGTACTTACCTTGTCTTCTAGCCCTCTATTCTTAAAGGCCTTCATTGATGTTGCTGAAGGCAATTCAGCTTTCAGATATGAGGGTTACGTTCTGACAGTGGGTCTGTTTTTAGTGAGGTTCTTAGAATTTTTGTCTGAGAGGCAATGGTACTTTCGGACACGACTGATTGGAATCCATATTAGATCTATGCTCTCTGCAGCTATCTATCAAAAGCAACTACGACTTTTAAATGCCGCGAAGATAGCTCATTCTCCTGGTGAGATAGTGAACTATGTGACTGCTGATGCTTATAGAATTGGTGAATTCCCATTTTGGTTTCATCAGATTTGGACAACTAGCATTCAGATTTGTCTTGTCTTGCCTATTGTCTACTATACAGTTGGGCTAGCAACTCTTGCAGCTGTTACTGCCATTGTATTAACGGTTGGTGCAAGTTATCCATTAATTAATTTGCAGGTATATTATCAGAGAAAGCTTATGTCTGCTCAAGACATGAGGCTGAAGGCTATTACTGAGGCACTTGCTGTTGAGAAGTCAATATTTTAGAAGTCAATATTAGCCCACACCTAAATTAATTTGATGTCATTGCTTACATCAATTTAGTTAGGTGAAAATTAGGTATTTTTCACATGTTTAATTTCAATGGTTTAGATTAGTTTGTGATTATTTTAATGAGTGGTTTAGATTGTTTCTTGTAACCTATAAATACCTTATTTGTATTTGAGTTTTATCATCCAATAATCAAAGCTTAATTATAAGCATTTGAAAGTTTTCTTAAGAGTTATTCTCTTTTGTAATTTTGTGAGATTATTCTAAAGAAAGTTTTTCTTCTTCTTGATCAATTAGAGTCTTTACTCTATTTTGATTCAACA
>CATIWM010256925.1:0-22792 GCA_949671775.1 Mallotus repandus
AAAG
Organism: Mallotus repandus; assembly: GCA_949671775.1. NCBI lineage: Eukaryota > Viridiplantae > Streptophyta > Magnoliopsida > Malpighiales > Euphorbiaceae > Mallotus > Mallotus repandus. The sequence continues at coordinate 5 of CATIWM010256925.1, forward strand.
TTAATGCAATGAAATCAAATTTTGCTTACTTGTTCGATGTCCTTTCTGATGGTAGTGTGCATTGCATTGATCAAAATACTTGCATATTTGACATTCATTCCATATGCACTGAACCATTTAACATTGGCACAGAAAATGATCCCTGCATTTTGCATATTTCGAAAGATGTTACCCTTAAAGAGAGGAGAGAAATTGAAAAAATATTAATAAAATATTCAAAAGTATTTGCTTGGACATACGAAGACATGCCCGACATCGACAGAGACATCGCTCAACACTACATTCCCACCAAAGAAGGTGTAAACCAGTAAAACAAAAGCTGAGAATACTCAGACTAGAATGGGCCCAACTGGTAAAAGAAGACATCGAAAAGCATATCAAGGCTAAGTTCCTAGAGGTGGTGGACTATCAAGAATGGTTAGCAAATGTCGTACTAATGCCAAAGAAAGATGGAAGGGTCATAATTTTTGTTGACTACAAAGATCTAAATAAAGCAATCCTAAAGGATGACTTCCCTTTACCTCACATAAATGTATTGATAGACAACACTACCTCTTACACAATATCTTCCTTCATGGATGGATTTTTTGGATACAATTAGATTTTGATGGTCATCATCGACAAAGTAATGACATCCTTCATAGCAGAATAAGGTACTTATTGCTATAGGGTAATGCCCTTCGGCTTAAAAAATACAGGTGCAACCTACCAAAGAATGGCAACAACTATGTTTCATGACATGATACACAAAGAGGTCGAAGTGTAAGTAGATGACATGATAGTTAAATAAGAAACCAAAGAAGGGCACCCAACTGCTCTCGAGAAATTCCTCAGAAGGGTTGAAAAATACAGCCTCAGTCTTAATCCCAAGAAGTGCATATTCAGGGTGACTTTAGGTAAGATGCTAGGATATATTGTCAGTCAGAATGGGTTTGAAGTGCATCCGGATAAAGCAAAAGCAATCAGAGAAATGCCAGTACCAAAAAAAGAGAAAGAAATCAGAGGGTTTCTAGGGAAGCTATAATTCATGAGCAGGTTCATCGCCTAGTTAACAGCAGTTTGCGAGCCCATTTTCAAGTTACTCAGAAAAGATCAGCTAGTCATATGGAATGAACAGTGTCAATTAGCATTCGAAAAAATCAAAAACTACCTAGCCAATCCACCGGTTCTGAAACCACCAACGTCTAGGTTTCTGTTAACCTTATACCTAGCCATTGATGGGAATGCAATCGGTGCAATGCTAGCCCAAGAGGGAGAAGGGGAAGCGAAACATGCAGTCTACTACTTGAGCAAGATAATGCTGCCTTATGAAGGAAAGTATAGTCAAGTCGAACAAATATGCCTAGTAATGGTATGGGCAATGAAGAAGCACAGGCACTATTTTCAATCATACAAGATTCAAACTGTGTCCAAAATGGATCCTATGAAGCATCTCTACAAAGCTCCATCCTTAGGGGGAAAACTCACCAAGTGGCTTGTTCTACTCACATAATTTGATGTGCAGTATCTGACTAAGAAGACAGTGAAAGGGAGAGCAGTCGCTGAATTCCTAACCCTCAACCCGATTCTAGATTTAAAAGAAATTCAACTAGAATTCCCAGACGACCTCAGCATGGCCATTGATGTGCAAGGATGGTGTATGTACTTCGATGGGGCAGTCAATCAATTCAGAGCAAGAGTTGAGATTATACTCCTAACATCGAAAGGCGAAGTGGTACTAATCACTAAAAAGCTAGCATTCAGGATATGGGGCAACATATACGTATCAAATACTAAAAATAAACTAAAAGATACTAAAATAGAAGCTAGAGTAGGCTGGTTTCTGGTGAGGAGGCGGCGTCGCCTCTTCGTAAAGGAGTGACGTCTCTTTGAAGGGACGTCGCCTTTTCACTAGGAACTCGAATTCACTGGTTACTTAATTCTTCAGTAAATCAAATTTCATGCAAAGTAAACACAAATCTACCACTAATACATCAATATTTCACATAATCATACCCTCATGTAATATTCAATAATTCAGAAACATGAAAATAAATGATCAAAACCAAGAAATAAGGTCTAGCGCCTGCCTAAGTGTTTGGCAACCACAACACTGTACAAGCTCAGGACCTGCTAGGAAATATATAATGAGCGTAGACCTAAAATAGAGATGGAGTCACCACTCGGATAAAAGATGGGACACACTATACAGTAGCTGGATTCCACGGAGATTTCCAGAAGCTGTCATCAGAGATCGGGTTCAGAAACTGGGTATGGGCTTTTGAATGCCCACCTAACCTTGCGGTTGGCCTCCGTGTGTATTTTGTATTTTATCACCTTTGATGATTTGATTGTTTCCTTATTATTGGGTGGATTACAAGCGCTTCCAATTTTACAATTGAGTCCAAGTTTGCACATTAATAATTTTTCATGCTTCATTACCTTGCACTTATTACAAATAAGAACAAGTATTACAAACATTCATTCAAGACAATCGGGGAAAGGATTAGGGATTACAATAACTTATACAATTAAAATGATACTGAATCCAAATAAAACCTCTCAAGAACTAATTAATTCACTAATTACTTAGTGATTAGAAATCACAAAAAAACCTACAACAAACAAAGGTTAGCTTCATCTTGAAATAAACAACTTTATATGTAAAGGGAATAAAGAAATTTTACATAAAATAAACATGAATATTCATCCAATAATAGATTGATTGCTCAAACAAACCTAAGAGCCTCTGAGTTAGCTTCATTTTGACATATTATGGGCCCGCAGTTCAATCGGGCCTGAAAGTTAGAACTTTTAGAAGCCGCATGGTACAATGTAAAATCTTTTCCCAAATCTAAATGCACCATATAATCTGGGGCTGTCTGGTCTGCAAATATTTAGGGAAAATAGAAATTTTGATTATCAATTCAACAAAACTGTCTCAAAACATCTGAAAATGACAAACACGTACTGTCTAAGAAAAAACCCTAGCTGAAAAGTGTAAAAAGAAAAAAAAGCATAAAATTTCAAAATAAAATTTAATGCCCTAAATGATGGATTTTGGGTTTGAAGCTTTCGTGTTGTAGGCGTTGCTGTAACCTCTGTCGTAGGGCTCTGAGTCAGCTTCATTTCAAGATAATCAGGGAAAGGATTAAGGAATACAATAAAAGTAAGGACACACTATACAGCAACTGGATTCCACGGAGGTTCCCAGAAGCCATCATCAGAGATCGGGTTCGAAAACTATATATGGACTTTTGAATGCCCACCCAACCTTGTGGTTAGCCTCCGTGTATGTTTTGTATTTTATTACCTTTGATTATTCGATTATTTCCTTACTATTTGGGTGGAATGCATATGCTTCCAATTTTACAACTGAGTCCAAGTTTGTACATTAATCATTTTACATGCTTCATTACCTTACACTTATTACAAATAAGAATAAATATTGCAAACATTCATTCAAGACAATCGGGGAAATTATTAGGGATTAGGTTTTTTTCATCTTTTTGCACATTTCAGTTAGAGTTTTTTCCTAGACAGTAATTATTTGTCAGTTTTAGATGTTTTGAGACAGTTTTGCTTAATTGATTATCAAAATTTTTGTTTTCCCTAAATATTCGCGAACCAGAAAGCCCCGGATTATATGGAGTGTTTGGATTTGGGAAACAATTTTACATTGCTCAATGCGACTTCTAAAGGTTCTAACTTTCATGTCTGATTAAACTGTGGGGCCCATAATATGTCAAAACGTGAAAGTTAGAACCTTTTGAAGTCACATTGCGCAATGTAAGTTTGAACTTTAAAATTTTAGTTTGAACTTTTACGTTTTTTTTGTCAAGATTTTACATTGCGCAATGCGACTTCTAAAGGTTCTAACTTTCGTGTCGTTTAGGGCTTCAAATTTTAGTTTGAACTTTTATGTTTTTTTGGTCATTTTGCACTTTTCAGCTAGGGTTTTTTCTTAGATAGTACTTGTTTGTAATTTTCAAATGTTTTGAGACAGTTTTGTTGAATTGATAATCAAAATTTCTATTTTTCCTAAATATTCGCGGACCAAACAGCCCCGGATTATATAGAGCATTTGGATTCGAAAAAAGATTTTACATTGCACAGTACGACTTCTAAAGGTTCTAACTTTTAGGCCTGATTGAAATGTGGGGCCTATAATATGTCAAAATGAAGCTGACTTAAAAAAATATGATAGTTGCTACATCAGGCCAAAAATCCATCATTTAGTGCTTCAAATTTTTTTATGAACTTTTATGTTTTTTTGTCTTTTTGCACTTTCAGCTAGGGGTTTTTCTTAGACAGTATTTTTTGTCATTTTCAGATGTTTCAAGAAAGTTTTGTTGAATCGATGATCAAAATTTCTATTTTCTCCAAATATTCACAGACCATACAGCCCCAGAATATATGGAGTGTTTGGATTTGGGAAAAGATTTTACATTGGGCAATGTGGCTTCTAAAGGTTCTAACTTTCAGGCTCGATTGAACTGTGGGGCGCATAATATGTCAAAACTAAGCTGACTCAAAGGCCTACGATAGGTCTTACAGCTACGCCTATTACACGATAGCTTTAAGCCTAAAATCCATCGTTTGGGGCTTCAAATTTTAGTTTGAACTTTTATTTTTTTTGGGTTTTTTGGTCTTTTACACTTTTTAGCTAAGGTTTTTCCTAGACAATATTTGTTTGTCATTTTTAGATGTTTTGAGACAGTTTTGTTGAATAGATTATTAGAATTTCTATTTTTTCCCCAAATATTTGTGGACCAGACAGCCCCAGATTATATGGAGCGTTTGAATTTGGGAAAAGATTTTACATTGCGTAATGCAACTTCTAAAGGTTCTAACTTTCAGGCTCGATTGAACTATGGAGCCTATAATATGTCAAAACAAAGCTAACTCAAAGGCCTATGACCATGTTACAGCAATGCCTGTAACAAGATAGCTTCAGGCCCATAATCCATCGTTTAGGGCATCAAATTCTAGTTTGAACTTTTATTTTTTTTGGGTTTTTTTGGTCTTTTTACACTTTTTAGTTAAGGTTTTTCCTAGGCAATATTTGTTTGCCATTTTTAGATGTTTTGAGATAGTTTTGTTTAATTGTTAATCAAAAGTTATGTTTTTCCCAAATATTCGTGAACCAGACAGCCCCGGATTATATGGAGCATTTGGATTTGGGAAAAGATTTTACATTGCGTAATGCAGCTTCTAAAGGTTCTAACTTTCAGGCCTGACTGAGCTGTAGGGCCCATAATATGTCAAAATGAAGTTGACTCAGAGGCCTACGACCGGTGTTACAGCAATGCCTGTTTTAAATTTTAGTTTGGACTTTTATGTGTTTTTTCATCTTTTTGCACTTTTTAGCTAGGGTTTCTTCTTAGACAATATTTGTTTATCATTTTTAGATGTTTTGAGATAGTGTTGTTGAATTGATAATTAAAATTTGTATTTTCCCCAAATATTCACGGACCAGACAACCTCTGATTACATGAAGCATTTGGATTTGGGAAAAGATTTTACATTGCACAATGTAGCTTCTAAAGGTTCTAACTTTCAATATGTCAAAACGAAGTTGATTCAGAGGTCTACGAAGGATGTTACTGTTATGCCTGTAACACGACAACTTCAGGGCCAAAATCCATTGTTTAGGGCTTTAAATTTTAGTTTGAACTTTTATGTTTTTTTGGTCTTTTTGTACTTTTCAGCTAGGGTTTTTTCTTAAACAATATTTATTTGTCATTTTCAGATGTTTTGAGACTTTTTTGTTGAATTAATAATCACAATTTCTAGTTTCGCTTAATATTTGCGGACTAGACGACCGTAGATTATAGGGAGCTTTTGGATTTGGGAAAAGATTTTACATTGCGCAATGCGACTTTTAAAGGTTCTAACTTTCAGGCCCGATTGAACTGTGGGGCCCATAATATGTCAAAACAAAGTTGACTCAGAGGCCTATGACATGGGTTATAACTACTCTGTGAGACAAAATCTTTAGGCCCAAAATCCATCGTTTAGGTCTTAAAATTTTTGTTTGAACTTTTAGTTGTTTTTGGTTTATTGGTTTTTTTTTTGCTCTTTTCAGCTATGGTTTTTCCCTAGACAGTAATTGTTTGTCATTTTCAGATATTTTTAGATAGTTTTATTTAATTGATAATCAAAATTTTATTTTTCCCCAAATATTCGCGAACCAGACAGCCTCGGATTATATGGAGCGTCTAGAGTTGGGAAAAGATTTCACATTGCTCAATGCGACTTCTAAAGGTTCCAACTTTCACGCCCGATTGAACTGTGGGGCCCATAATATGTCAAAACGAAGCTAACTTAGAGGCCTACGATAGGTGTTATAGCAACACCTGCAACATGATAGCTTCGAACTAAAAATCCATCATTAAGGCTTTAAATTTTAGTTTGAACTTTTATGTTTTTTGGGTCTTTTTTCACTTTTCAGCTATGGTTTTTTCTTAGACAGTACTTGTTTGTAATTTTTAGATGTTTTGACATAGTTTCTTGAATTAATAATCAAAATTTCTATTTCCCCAAATATTCGCAGACCAGACAGCCTCGGATTATATTGAGCATTTGGATTTAGGAAAAGATTTTACATTACGCAATGCGGCTTCTCAAGGTTCTAACTTTCAGGCCCGATTGAACTGAAGGGCCCATAATATGTCAAAACGAAGCTAACTCAGAGGCCTATGAAGGATGCCACTGCTATGCCTATAACATGACAACTTCAGGCTCAAAATCCATTGTTTAAGGCTTCAAATTTTAGTTTAAACTTTTATGTTTTTTTTTTGTCTTTTTGCACTTTTCAACTAGGGTTTTTTCTTAGGCAGTATTTGTTTGTCATTTTCAGATGTTTTGAGACAATTTTGTTGAATTAATAATAAAATTTCTATTTTCCCAAAATGTTCGTGGACTAGACGGGCCTAGATTATATTGAGTGCTTGGATTTGGGAAAAAAATTTACATTGCGCAATGCGGCTTCTAAAGGCTTTAACTTTCAGGCTCGATTGAACTAGGGGGCCCATAATATGTCAAAATGAAGCTAACTCAGAGACCTACAATAGATGTTATAGTTTCAATTATAACACGATAGCTTTAGGCCCAAAATCCATCATTTAGTGCTTTTCTTAGACAGTATTTGTTTGTCATTCTCAGATGTGTTGAGATATTTTTGTTTAATTGATAATCAAAATTTCTATTTTCCCCAAATATTTGAGAACCAAAAAGCCCCGGATTATATGGAGCATTTGGATTTGGGAAAAGATTTTACATTGTGCAATACGGCTTCTAAAGGTTCTAACTTTCAGGCCCGATTAAATTGCGGGGCCCATAATATATCAAAATGAATCTGACTTAGAGGCCTATGACTAATGTTATAGCAATGCCTGTAACAAGACATCTTCAGGACCAAAATCCATTGTTTAAGGCCTCAACTTTTAGTTTGAACTGTTATGTTTTTTTATTTTTTTGCGCTTTTCAACTAGGGTTTTTTCTTAGACAATATTCGTTTGTCATTTCTAGAAGTTTTGAGACAATGTTGTTGAATTGATAATCAAAATTTCTATTTTCCCCAAATATTCACGGACCAGACCGCCCTGGATTATATAGAGCGTTTGGATTTTGGAAAGGGTTTTACATTGTGTAATGCGGCTTCTAAAGGTTTTAACTTTCAGGCCCGATTGAACTGTAGGGCCCATAATATATCAAAATGAATCTGACTCAGAGGCCTACAAAGGATGTTACTACCAAAATCCATCGTTTAGGGCTTTAAATTTTAGTTTGAACTTCTATTTTTTTGGTCTCTTTGCACTTTTCAGCTAGGGTTTTTTCTTAGACAGTATTTGTTTGCCGTTCTCAGATATTTTTAGATAGTTTTGTTGAATTGATAATCAAAATGTCTATTTTCTCCAAATATTTGCGGACTAGACAACCTCAGATTATATGGAGCGTTAGAATTTGGGAAAAGATTTTACACTGCGCAATGCCGCTTCTAAGGGTTCTAACTTTTAGGCCCGATTGAAGTGCGGAGCCCATAATATGTCAAAATGAAGTTGACTCAGAGGCCTACGATAGGTGTTATAGCTACGCTTGTAACTCGATAGCTTTAGACCCAAAATCCATCATTTAGGGCTTCAAATTTTAGTTTGAACTTTTATTTTTTTGGTTTTTGTTTTATCTTTTTTCACTTTTCAGCTAGAGTTTTTTCCTAGACAGTATATATTTGACATTTTCAGATGTTTTGAAACAATTTTGTTGAATTGATAATCAAAATTTTTGTTTTTCGCAAATATTCGTGGACCAAACAACCCTGGATTATATGAAGCATTTTGATTTGGGAAAAGATTTTATATTGCGCAATGCGGCTTCTAAAGGTTGTAACTTTCAGGCCCGATTGAATTGTGGGCCCCATAATATGTTAAAAAGAAGCTGACTCAGAGGCCTATGACATGTGTTATAGCTACTAATGTAAGACGATAGCTTCATGCCTAAAATCTATTGTTAAGGGCTTCAAATTTTAGTTTGAACTTTTATTCTTTTTTTGGTCTTTTTGCACTTTTCAGCTAGGGTTTTTACCTAGATAGTAATTATTTTTCATTTTTAGATGTTCTGAGATAGTTTTGTTTAATTAATAATTAAAATTTTTATTTTCTCTAAATATTCACTTACCAGACAGCCCGAGATTATATGAGTGTTTGGATTTGGGAAAAGATTTTACATTGTGTAATGTGGCTTCTAAAGGTTCTAAATTTCAGGCCCGATTAAACTGTGGGGCCCATAATTTATCAAAATGAAGCTAACTCAGAGGCATACGATAGGTGTTACAGCAACGCCTGTAACACGACAGCTTCAGGTCCAAAACACATCGTTTAGGGCTTCAAAATTTAGTTTGAACTTTTATGTTTTTTTTGGTCGTTTTGCACTTTCAGCTAGGATTTTTTCTTAGACAGTACTTGTCATTTTTAGATGTTTTGAGATATTTTTGTTGAATTGATAATTGAAATTTCAAATTTCCCCAAATCTTCGCGGACCACACAGTCCTAGATTATATGGAGCATTTGGATTTGGGAAAAGATTTTACATTGCATAATGCAGCTTCTAAAGGTTCTAACTGCCTGATTGATCTGTGGGGCCCATAATAAGCCAAAATGAAGCTGACTCAGAGGCCTATGAAGGAAGTTACTACTGTTCCTATAACATGAAAGCTTCTAGCCCAAAATCCATCGTTTAGGGTTTCAAATTTTAATTTGAAGTTTTATATATTTTTTGGTCTTTTTGCATTTTTTGCTAGATTTTTTTCTTAGAAAGTAATTGTTTGTTATTTTCAAATCTTTTTAGATAGTTTTGTTGAATTTATAATCAAAATTTCTACTTCCCCCAAATATTTGCAGACCAAACAGTCCCGAATTATATGGAGCGTTTGGATTTGGGAAAAAATTTTACATTGCGCAATGCAACTTTTAAAGGTTCTAACTTTCAGGCCCGATTGAACTGTGGGGCCATAATAAGTCAAAATGAAGCTAACTCAGAAGCCTACAACAAATGTTACAGCTACAGTGATAACACGATAGCTTTAGGCCTAAAATCTATCATTGAGGGCCTCAAATGTTAGTTTGAACTTTTACTTTTTTAGGTTTTTTTGGTCTTTTAGCGCTTTTAACTAAGGTTTTTTCCTAGACAGTATTTGTTTATCATTTTTAGATGTTTTGAGATAGTTTTGTTTAATTAATAATCAAAATTTTTGTTTTCCCCAAATATTCACGAACTAGACAGCCCCGAATTATATGGAGCATTTGGATTTGGGAAAAGATTTTACATTGCCCAATGCGGCTTCTAAAGGTTCTAACTTTCAGGCTAGATTGAACTGTGGAGCCCATAATATGTCAAAACGAAGCTGGCTCAGAGGCCTACGACCAATGTTGTAGCAATGCCTATAGCAAGACAGCTTGAGGGCCAAAATCCATCATTTAGGGCTTCAAATTTTAGTTTGAACTTTTATTTTTTTTGGTCTTTTTGTATTTTTCAACTAGGGTTTTTTCTTAAACAATATTTGTTTATCATTTTTAGAACTTTTGAGATAGTGTTATTGAATTGATAATCAAAATTTATATTTTCCCAAAATATTGACAGACGAGACAGCCCCGATTATATGGAGCGTTTGGATTTAGGAAAAGATTTCACATTGCGTAATGCAGCTTCTAAAGGATCTAACTTTCAGGCTCGATTGAACTGCAGGGCCCATAATATGTCAAAGCAAAGCTGAATCAGAGGCCTATGAAGGATGTCATTTCTACACCTGTAACACGACAGCCTCAGGCCTAAAATCCATCATTTAGGGCTTTAAATTTTAGTTTGAACTTTTATGTTTTGTGGTCTTTTTGCACTTTTTAGCTAGGGTTTTTTCTTAGAAAGTATTTATTTATTATTTTTAGATATTTTGCGATAGTTTTGTTGAATTGATAATCAAAATTTCTATTATCCCTAGATATTTGCGAACCAGATAGCCCTAAATTATATAGAGTGCCTAGATTTAGGAAAAGATTTTACATTGCGCAATTTGGCTTCTAAAGGTTCTAACTTTCAGGCCTGATTGAACTGTAGGGCCCATAATATGTCAAAAAAAAGTTGACTCAGAGGCCTGTGAAGGATGTTATTGGTATCCCTGCAACACGACAGCCTCAGGCCCAAAATCCATCGTTTAGGGCTTCAAATTTTAGTTTGAACTTTTATGTTTTTTTTTTGTCTTTGTGCACTTTTCAGCTAGGTTTTTTCTTAGATAGTATTTGTTTATCATTTTTAGATGTTTTGAGATAGTTTGTTGAATTGATAATCAAAATTTCTATTTCCCCTAAATATTTGCCGACCAGACAGCCCCAGATTATATAGAGCATTTGGATTTGGGAAAAGATTTTACATTGCGCAATGCAGCTTCTAAAGGTTCTAACTTTCAAGCCCGATTGAACTATGGGGCCCATAATATATGAAAATGAAGCTGACTCAAAGGCCTATGACATATGTTATAGCCACTCCTGTGAGACGACATCTTCAGGCCAAAATCCATTGTTAAGGGCTTCAAATTTTAGTTTGAACTTTTATTTTTTTGGGTTTTTTTGTCTTTTTGCACTTTTCAGGTAGGGTTTTTTCCTAGACAGTAATTGTTTGCCATTTTCAGATGTTTTGAGATAGTTTTTTTTAATTGATAATCAAAATTTTTATTTTCCCCAAATATTCGCGAACTAGAAAAGCCCAAATTATATGGAGCGTTTGGATTTGGGAAAAGATTTTACATTGTACAATATGGCTTCTAATGGTTCTAACTTTCAGGCCCGATTGAATTGCGGAGCCCATGATATATCAAAATGAAGCTTACTCAAAGGCATACGATAGGTGTTACAGCAGTGCCTGCAACACGACAGCTTCATGCCCAAAACACATTATTTAGGGCTTCAAATTTTAGTTTGAACTTTTATGTTTTTTTTTTCTTTTTGCACTTTTCAGCTAGGGTTTTTTCTTAGATAGTACTTGTTTGTCATTTCAGATTTTTTGAGACAGTTTTATTGAATTGATAAGCACTAAGTAATTAGTGAATTAATTAGTTCTTGAGAGGTTTTATTTGGATTTAGTATCATTGTAATTGTATAAGTTATTGTAATCCCTAATCTTTTCCCTGATTGCCTTGAATGAATGTTTATAGTATTTGTTCTTATTTGTAATAAGTGCAAGGTAATGAACCATACAAAATTATTAATGCACAAACTTGGACTCAATTGTAAAATTGGAAGCACTTACAATCCAACCAATAATAAGGAAATAATTGAATAATCAAAGGTAATAAAATACAAAACACACACGGAGGCCCACTGCAAGGTTAGGTGGGCATTCTAAAGCCCATACCTAGTTTCCAAGCTCAATCTCTGATGATGGCTTCTGGGAACCTCTGTGGAATCCGGTTGCTGTATAGTGTGTCCCAGCTTTTATCCTGGTGGCAACTTCATCTCCATTTTGGGCCTATGCCCATTATGTGTTTCGTAGCAGGTCTTAAGCTTGCACAGTGATGTGGTCGCCAAACACTTAGGCACACGCTAGACCTTATTTATTGGTTTTAATTATTTGATTTTGTGTTTCTGAATTATTGAATATTACATAAGGCTATGATCATGTGAAATATCGCTGTATTAGTGGTAGATTTACGTTTACTTTGTATGAAATTTGATTTACTTATGAATTAAGTAATCGGTGAATTTGAGTTCCTAGTAAAGAGGCGACGTCTCTCTCCTTTGCAAAGAGGCGATGCCACCTCCTCCCTAGAGTCCCGTATAATCTAGCTTCTATTTTCAGTGTCTGATACGTATATATTGCCCTATATCTTCAATGTTGCATGTGATTGCCATGATATTAGGTTTGTTAGAGTAATCAATCTATGTTTAGATGAATATTCATGTTTATTTTATATAAAATTTATTTATTCCCTTCATCTATAAAGCTGTTTATTTCAAGACAAAGCTAACCTTTGTCGTTGTAGATTTCTTGGTGATTCCTAATCACTAAATAATTAGTGAATTAATTAGTTCTTGAGAGGTTTTATTTAAAAAGTTCAAAAAGACCAAAAAAAAAATATAAAAGTTCAAACTAAAATTTGAAGCCCTAAATGGTGGATTTTGGGCCTGAAGCTGTCTTGTTACAGGCATTGATGTAACATCGGTCATAGGTCTCTGAGTCAGCTTTGTTTTGACATATTATGGGCCCCACATTTCAATTGGGCACGAAAGTTAGAACCTTTATAACCCACATTACTCAATGTAAAATCTTTCCCCAAATCCAAATGCTCCATATAATCTAGGGCTGTTTGGTTCATGAATATTTGGGGAAAACAAAAATTTTAAATATCAATAAAAAAAAATATCTCAAAACAACTAAACATGACAAACAAATACTGTCTAGGAAAAAATCCTAGCTGAAAAGTGCAAAAAGTCCAAAAAAACCCAAGAAAAAAAAAGTTCAAACTAATATTTGAAGCCCTAAACAATGGATTTTGGGCCTAAAGCAATCATGTTACCATTGTAGCTATAACATCTATTATAGGCCTCTGAGTTAGCTTCGTTTTGACATATTATGGGCCCCGTATTTCAATCGGGCTTGAAAGTTAGAACCTTTAGAAGCCACATTGCGCAATGTAAAATTTTTTCCGAAACCCAAGTGCTCCATATAATCCGGGGCTGTCTGGTCCGTGAATATTTGGGGAAAATAGAAATTTTTATTATTAATTTAACAAAACTATCTCAAAAGATATGAAAATTACAAACAATTACTGCCTAAGAAAAAACCCTAGTCCTTATAATTGGATTCAGTATAACCTAATATCATGGCAATCACATGCAATATTGATGATATGGGGAAACATATGCGTTTCAGATACTGATAATAAACTAAAAGATGCTAATATAGAAGCTAGATTAGGTGAGTTTCTGGGGAGGAGGTGGTGTCGCCTCTTCGTAAAGGAGCAACGTCTCTTTGAAGAGACGTCGCCTCTTCACCAGGAACTTGAAACCACTAGTTACTTAATTCATAAGTAAATCAAATTTCATGTAAAGTAAACATAAATCTACCACTAATACATTGATATTTCACATAATCAAACCCTCATGTAATATTCAATAATTTAGAAAAATGAAAACAAATGATCAAAACTAACAAATAAGGTCTAGTGCGCACCCAAGTGTTTGGCAACCATGGCACTGTGCAAGCTCTAGACTTGCTAGGAAATACATAATGGGCTTAGGCCAAAAATGGAGATGGATTCATCACCCAGATAAAAGTCGGGGCACATTATATAGTAATCGGATTCCATGGAGGTTCGTAGAAGCGGCCATCAGAGATCGGGTTCAAAAACTGGGTATGGGCTTTTGAATGCCCAGCCAACCTTGCGGTTGGCCTCCATATGTGTTTTGTATTTTATTACCTTTTATTATTCATTATTTCCTTATTATTGGGTGAATTGCAAGCGCTTCCAATTTTTCAATTGAGTCCAAGTTTGCACATTAATCATTTTGCACACTTCATTACCTTGCACTTATTACAAATAAGAACAAATATTACAAACATTCATTCAAGACAATCGAGGAAAGGATTAGGAATTATAATAACTTATACAATTACAATGATACTGAATCCAAATAAAACCTCTTAAGAACTAATTAATTCACTAATTACTTAGTTTTTAGAAATCACCAAAAAACTTACAACAAACAAAGGTTAGCTTCGTCTTGAAATAAAAACTTTATATGAAAAGGGAATAAATAAATTTTACATAAAATAAACATAAATATTCATCTAAACATAGATTTATTACTCAAACAAACCTAATATCATGGCAAGCACAGGCAATATTAAAGATATGGGGCAACACATATGTATTAGATGCTAAAAAAAAACTAAAGATACTAAAATAGAAGCTAGATTAGGCAGGTTTCTGGGGAGGAGGCGGCATCGCCTCTTTGTAAAGGAGCAACGTCTCTTTGAAGAGACGTCGCCTCTTCACCAGGAACTCGAATTCACCGATTACTTAATTCATAAGTAAATCAAATTTCATGCAAAGTAAACATAAATCTACCACTAATACATTGATATTTCACATAATCATACCCTCATGTAATATTCAATAATTTATAAAAATGAAAACAAATGATTTAAACCAACAAATAAGGTCTAGTGCGCGCCCAAGTGTTTGGCGACCATGGCACTGTGCAAGCTCTAGACTTGCTGAGAAATTGACAATGGGCTTAGGCTGAAAATGGAGATGGAGTCACCACCCGGATAAAAGTCGGGGCACACTATATAGCAATCAGATTCCACGAAGGTTCCTAGAAGCCATCATCAGAGTTTGGGTTCAGAAACTAGGTATGGGCTTTTGAATGCCCACCAACCTTGTGGTTGGAGTCCATGTGTGTTTTGTATTTTATTACCTTTGATTATTCGATTATTTCCTTATTATTGGGTGGATTGCAAGCGCTTAAAAATTTACAATTGAGTCCAAGTTTGCACATTAATCATTTTGCATGCTTCATTACCTTGCATTTATTACAAATAAGAACAATTATTACAAACACTCATTCAAGACAACTGGGGAAAGGATTAGGGATTACAATAACTTATACAATTACAATGATACTGAATCTAAATAAAACCTCTCAGGGACTAATTAATTCACTAATTACTTAGTGATTAGAAATCACCAAAAAACCTATAACAAACAAAGGTTAGCTTCGTCTTAAAATAAATAATTTTATATGTAAAGGGAATAAATAAATTTTACATAAAATAAACATGCATAATCATCTAAACATAGATTGATTACTCAAACAAACCTAATATCATGGCGATCACATGCAATATTGAAGATATAGGGTAATATAAACATATTAGATACTGAAAATAAACTAAAAGATACTAAAATAGAAGCTAGATTAGGTGGGTTTCTGGGGAGGAGGCGGCATCACCTCGAGGAGGCGTCACCTTTTCATAAAGGAGCAATGTCTCTTTGAAGAGACATCGCCTCTTCACCAGGAACTCGAATTCACCGGTTCCTTAATTCTTAAGTAAATCGAATTTCATGCAAAGTAAACATAAATCTACCATTAATACATCAATATTTCACATAATCATACCCTCATGTAATATTCAATAATTCAGAAACATGAAAACAAATGATCAAAACCAATAAATAAGGTCTAGAGCGTGCCCAAGTGTTTGGCGCCCACGGCATTGTACAAGCTTAGGACCTGCTAGGAAATACATAATGGTGGTTAGGCCCAAAATAGAGATGGAGTCACCACCCGGATAAAAGCTGGGACACATTATACAGCATCCGGATTCCACAGAGGTTCCTAGAAGCCATCAATAGAGATCGGGTTTGGAAACTGGGTATGGGCTTTTGAATGCCTACCCAACCTTGCGGTTGGCCTCCATGTGTGTTTTTTATTTTATTACCTTTGATTATTTGATTATTTCCTTATTATTGGGTGGATTGCAAATTGAGTCCAAATTTGCACATTAATCGTTTTATGCTTCATTACCTAGCACTTATTACAAATAAGAATAAATATTACAAACATTCATTTAAGACAATTGGGGAAAGGATTAGGGATTATAATAACTTATACAATTGCAATGATACTGAATCCAAATAAAACCTCTCAAGAACTAATTAATTCATGTTGACCTTAGTAATAATCAATGTTAATTTTGACCTTAACAAACTTAATTTTAAGCATTTAATATATTTATTTTAAGTGTGTATAAGTTAGGACTCAAATGAAAGCCAAGTCAAAATTCAGTGAATAGTAAGCTGCAACTGAAGCAAAGCTTCTATAATGACAGAAAGCTAAGATGAATAGTAACCTGTGACTGAAGCAAAGCTTCTACAGTGACAGAAAGTTGAGATGAACAGTAGGCTGCGACTGAAGCAAGAGCTGCTATGGTGACATCCCAACTGTCATATTTTTGAATTTGAAAAAAGAGCCATTAGAGACATGTTTGACATCTCCAAAAGCCATATTGTTGAGTGTTTATCTATGTAAACACCTACTTGAGCTTAATTGAAGTTAAGACACTTGTTTATTACAATTTTCAATCTTAACATTCATCAAAGCTCTCAAACTCTCAAATATTCATTCTTTGTTTGTATAACTCCTGTGAGAGTTGCCTGTGTGTTAGAAATAGAATTTCTCTTCATCTAAAATCTTGGGATAGATTAGAAGGCAAGTGAGCTATATTTCTAAGGGGAATTGGTTTAAGTGTTTAGCCATGAAAACACTCGGGATTTGGTTTAAGAGTGAGCCTAGAAACTCTTTTTTGTAAGGTTGAAAGAGTGAGCCTTAAACTCTTGTGTATTCTCAATCTTGTGAATAAGATTGTGGGTGATTGAAAGTCCTAACTTGGGGATAAGTTAGGTGGAGACGTAGGATTGTTGTTGAATCTGAACTCCTTAAATCATTGTGTTCATTGTTCATCCTACTCTACTCTCTTTCAATTTTTATTTATTCCTTAAATTCATTTTTATTTTACTAAAATCCTTCACTTGCCTTATTCATCCCCCTCTAAGGCATTTTCATTTGGTATCAGAACTTGAATTCTAGGCACTTCATTGCTAGAATACAAGAGCATGGGAAGTGAAACACAAAATATTTCTTCTCTTAGACCTTTCTTTGATGGAAGTGATTATCCTCATTGGAAGTTCAAAATGGAGCTCTATCTTTATTGTGATTTTATTAAACTTTGGGACATTGTCCGAAAGGGTTGGGAACCACCTAAAGCCATATTTAATGGTGTGGAAATTGAAATTGATAGAGATAATTGGAATGTCATTCAATAAGAAGTGAATCACAAAAATAAGAAGGCTATGATTACTCTAGTCTCTTCCCTATCGAGAGAAGAAGGTGGCAAGCTTCAACACTGCACTTCGGCTAAGGAAATGTGGGAAACCTTAGAAAATCATTATAAAGAAAATGTTCAAGTAAGAAGCAAGAAGGTTCAACTCCACATGTATGAGTATGAGCTTTTTAAGATGAAGCCTCAAGAATCAATCATTGAAATGATAAATCGCCTTAATGTTCTTGTCTCCACCCTCAAGAAACTTGGTAAACATTTCACCAAGGAAGAAGTAAATAATAAGATTCTAAGAATCCTACTTAAGAAGGATTGGGAATCTTGAGTTACTTTAATTGAGGAAGCTCAAGACCTTGCTACTCTTTCAACCGACGTGCTTATTGGAAAGCTTCTCACCCATGAGCTTACAATAAAGCAAAGAGGTGAAGAGCAAGAAGAGAAGGAAGAGAAGAAGAAGAGAATTGCACTAAAAGCTTCACAAAATGATAGTGAAGAAGAAAACCTTGAAGATTCAAGTGATGAAGATGGTGAGATTTCTATGCTCACAAGAAACTTTAAGAAATTCTTGAGAAAACAACATACCTTAAGAATAAGAGACTTCAACAAGAAGTATGAAGGAAAAGGTAAGAAGAAAACAAAAGAAGTTACTTGCTATGAATGCAAGAAGCTGGGTCACATATAAAGTGAGTGCCCCAAACTCAAATTCAAGAATAAAGGAGCAAAGGATAGGAAGAAGGCTTTCAAAGCTACTTGGGATGACTCTTCTGAATTCAAAAGGGAAGAGGAACAACAAGAAGTGGCCAACCTTTGCTTCATGGCTTTTGAAGATGAAAAAGAGTTACCATCTATTTTTAACTCTTTTAGTGATTGTGAATATGATGATGATGATGATGAGAGCTCTATTACTAGTAAACTTATGGTTAAATGCAAAAGCTTACTTGCTAAAAAGAAGCATTATAAGCATAAGGTAACTAGTTTAACCAAGGAATTTGAAATTTTAAAATTGAATTTTCTAGATTAGTTAAATTAAATGATGAATTTGCTAATGGTTTGAAAAACTCAAATTTCTTAGAAGACCAACTAAAGAAAGCAAATGATGAAAATTAAAAACTTTCTAAGGAGGTCTTAGAGTTAAAAAATTCCATTTCTAAATTCATGAAGGGAAAAGAAACTTTGAATAATATTATTGACTCTTAAAAACTCCATAGAGATATTTATGGAATTGGATATACAAATGGAATGGCTTCCTCATCATCATCACATATTAATTTTGTTAAAGCACAAAATTCCACGGCTTTTACCTCTAAAAATAAAAATCAAGCTTTCAAAGTTAAAAGGTCACAAGTGTCAAATAATAAAGGAAAGTATCATAAGACTTAACCCCCATTGACACAAAGAGGTAAGGCTCAAACTAGAGCACCTCAACCCAAACATGCCTACATGTACACTAGATATAACACTCCTAAGCATGTTACATAACACAATGCATAGACATGTCACACAAACCTATCAAAATACTCATTGCCATTGTCAATGTATGTTTCAAACTATAACTCAAAAGAGTTATAGAAAACACTCACAACCACAATACACAAGGCATGTTTCACACTCTAGGAAAACATATCATCCTAGGAAAAATAAATTTGCCAATGTTGAGTGTTTCTATTGCATGACCAAAGGTCACTCTAGCAATGTGTGCTTCTAAAGAAGATTGCACTTAAACTTGCTTCCTTTGGATTACCTTGAGACTAACCAACCTAGGCTAAGAAAGGTTTGGGTTCAAAAGAATGTGTAAATTATATTTTGTAGGTCTGCTTGAAGTCCATAAGAATAAAAAGTAACTGGTATCTTGATAGTGGATGTTCAAGACACATGAATGGAGATAAAGAGCAATTCAATAAGCTTGATGCTAAGGATGGAGGACATGTTACTTTCAGGGACGATGCAAAAGGAAAGATTATTGGCATTGGAGAAATTGGTAATCCTCGATCCTTATCTATACATCATGTATTGTTTGTTGATGGTGTTAAACATAATTTGCTTAGTATAAGTCAATTATGTGATATGGAAATAAAGTCACTTTCTATCCTAAGAATTGCTTTGTTAGTAGTCTTGATGAAGATAAAGTAATTTTTAGTGGTGAAATAGTAGATAATGTCTGTGTTATTGATTTGAATAAAATTGAGAACAAAGATATTAAATGCTTGATGTCTATTTCCTATGACATACGAACATGGCATAGAAGGTTAGGACATGTAAATTTTGAGCTATTGAATGATCTTTGTAAACATGAACATGTGATTGGTTTACCAAAACTTGAATTCACTAAGGATAAACCTTGTGATGCCTGTTAAAAGGGAAAACAATCCAAGTCTTCATTTAAGCTAAAAAATGTTGTGTCAACTTCTAGACCACATAAACTTAACATATGGATTTGCTTGGTCCAACTAGAGTTACTAGTCTTGGTGGAATGCACTATGCATATGTATTGGTTGATGACTACTCTAAATGAACTTGGGTGTGTTTTCTAGCTCATAAGAATGATGCTTATAAAGCTTTTGAAAATTTTGCAATAAGAGTTCAAAAATAAAAAGGTTTTTGTACTTCTTCAATTAGAAATGATCATGGAACCGAATTTGAAAATGAATTTTTCAAAAACTTTTGTAGTGAAAATGGTATTTCTCATACATTTTCTTCTCCTAGAACTCCTCAACAAAATGGGGTTGTAGAAAGGAAAAATCAAACTCTTGTGAAAATGACTAGAACAATGCTTCATGAATATAATTTACCATTGTACTTTTGGGTGGAAGCCATTAACACATCTTGTTACATTTCTGATAGAGTTTTCAAAAGACCAATTTTGAATAAAACTTCTTATGAGCTTTGGAACAATAGAAAACCCAAAATCTCATATCTAAGAGTATTTGGAGGTAAGTGTTTTATATTAAACACCAAGGATAATCTTGGGAAATTTGACTTTAAAGTTGATGAAGGAATTTTTCGAGGCTCTTCCATCTCTAGCAAAGCATATAAAGTATTTAATAAGAGAACTTTAGTAGTTGAAGAGTCTATGCATGTTGTATTTGATGAATCTAACCCACTTTATCCTAGAAAGGATTTTTGTAGTATTGATGATATTGCAGATGAGTTTGTGGAAATAAACATTTAAGAAGAAAATGCTAACAAGCCTTTGGAACTTGAAGGTCTAAGCAAGGAAGAAAGTGAGGAGATGCCTCAACCTACCTTGAAGGATGATCTTCTAAAGGATTGGCAATTCAAGAGAGCACATCCTCAAGACCTCATTATAGATGATACTGCAAAAGGGCTAACAACTAGATCTCAACTTAAATCTATAGTTAATTTAGCATTTATTTCTCAAATTGAGCCTAAAAATGTTGATGATACTTTGAATGATAAATTTTGGGTCCTTGCAATGCAAGAAGAGTTAAATCAATTTGAGAGAATTAAAATTTGGACTTTGGTTCCTAGACCGAAACATCATCCTATTATAGGCACCAAATGGGTGTTTAGAAATAAGATGAATGAACAAGGTGTCATAACTAGAAACAAAGCAAGACTAGTAGCTAAAGGTTATAACTAAGAAGAAGGCATTGATTATGATGAAAACTTTGGTCTCGTTGCAAGGTTAGAAGCTATTAGAATGCTACTTGCATTTGCATCATTTATGAATTTTGAACTTTATTAAATGGATGTTAAAAGTGCATTTTTGAATGGTTTTATTGAATAAGAGGATTATGTTGAACAACCTCCGGGTTTTGAAAATTTTGATTTTCCAAATCATGTGTTTAAACTCTTAAAAGCATTGTATGGATTGAAACAAGCTCCAAGAGCTTGGTATGAAAGGTTGAACAACTTTTTATTAGTGAAAGGCTTCTCTAAAGGAAAAGTTAATACAACTTTTTTCATAAAGACATCTAAACATGATTTATTAATTGTTAAAATTTATGTGAATGATATTATTTTTGGTGTACTAACCATTGCTTGTGTGAGAAATTTTCTAAGTTAATGCAAGGAGAATTTGAGATGAGTATGATGGGTGAAGTCAAGTCCTTCTTGGGACTTCAAATCAAGCAATGAAAAGATAGGATTTTCATCAATCAAACTAAGTATACTAGAGACATTCTCAAGAAGTTTGGAATGGATGGAGTCAAATCAAGCAAAACTCCGATGAGTGCGACAACCAAACTCAACAAAGATGAGAATGGAAAACCGGTTGATGAAAAGCGATTTAGAGGTATGATTAGATCCCTTTTTTATTTAACTTCTAGTAGACCAGATATCATGTTTGCTACTTGCTTGTATGCTCATTTTTAATCTAGTCCTAGGGAGTCCCACTTGAATACAATCAAATGAATTTTCAAGTATTTAAGTGGAAGTTTGCATTTAGGACTTTGGTATCCTAGGAGTTCATCCTTCGACTTGATTAGTTATTCTAATGTAGACTTTACTGGTACTTTATTAGATAGAAAAAGCACTTTCGGAACTTGTCAAGTTTTAGGACAATGTTTAGTTTCATGGTTTAGTAAGAAACAAGTTTCAGTTGCCTTGTCCACTATAGAAGTAGAATATATTGGTGCAAGTTTATGTTGTTCGCAAGTATTGTGGCAAGAACAACAATTGATGAACTATGGCATTAAACTTGATCACATTCCAATCAAATGTGATAATACAAGTGCTATAAACCTTAGCAAAAATCCTATTCAGAATTCTAGAACCAAGCATATAGATATTAGACATCATTTCTTGTGTGATCATGTTCAAAATGGTGATATCTCACTTGAATTTATTAATACAAATAATCAACTTGTAGATATTTTCACCAAACCACTCAATAAAGAGAGAATGAATTTCATTAAGCATGAACTAGGCATGATTAATGGTTCTAGTTTGTCTTAATTGTTTGTTTAAATTAGTAAATTTATGGTTGGACTTGTTTTCATGTGAAATCATGTTGTGCTTATCATATTGCCTTGATTGTTTTAGGTAATTAATTTGATTAATTTTTTAAATGTTTGATTTTGATCTTAACTTTTTTATTGAACTTTATTTTTCAATAAATTAATTATTTTTAAAGCATTAAGTGTTTCCTGCTCATATGCGACTTTCACTCATCTTCCTCCATCTCTCCTCAAAACTAGCCTCTTTTTATGTTCTTTTTCTTTGTTTGCTCGTCAGTACCTGTTTGGTTTATTTTTAGTATATTTTTCATTTTTGAGATTTGAGCAATTAGTTTATATTTAAGTTAATTTTATCATAGTTTATATTTGGTTTATTTTCTGTTTTCTTTCGGTTTTTGAGCCAAGGGTTGTATATCTATGTTTTGTTTACAATTGATATTTTAAATATCATTGTACTCATATCTTTTTATTAATGCAATCTTATTTTTCTCAATTC
>CATIWM010256961.1:0-11959 GCA_949671775.1 Mallotus repandus
GTCAAAATGACTAAAACAAATAAAATTTTAGAGTACAGGAACAAAATTCGATATACAACAATTTTTAAAAAATTTTGCATACAAAACCATTTATTTTTATTATTATTAACTTTAATCACGTAAAAAGCTAACCATCTGACCAAATAAAATAAAACCGAATATACGAGCACGTTCCTCTCATCCTATCGGTCAAAATTACTAAAACAAATAAAATTTTCGAATACAGAAACAAAATTCGATATATAGTAATTTTTTAAAAATTTTGAATGCACGGCCATTTATTTTTATTATTATTAACTTTAATTACGTAAAAATTTAACCACCCAACCAAATAAAATAAAACCGAATATACGAGCACGTTTCCCTCATCCTACCGGTCAAAATGACTAAAACAAATAAAATTTTGGATTACAGGAATAAAATTCGATATACAGTAATTTTTTAAAAATTTTGCATGCAAAGTCATTTATTTTTATTATTATTAATTTTAATCACGTAAAAATTTAACCATCTGACCAAATAAAATAAAACTGAATATACGAACACGTTCCCCTCATCCTACCGGTCAAAATAACTAAAATATATAAAATTTTGGAGTGCAGTAACAAAATTAGATATACAGTCATTTTTTAAAATTTTGCAACTGTGTAAGTGTGTGCATGAGGCATTTTGCCAGTAAGACTGGTGAAGTGGTGGTTAAATTTTTTTTTTTTTTACATTTCACTGGTAAGACTGGGGAAATGATTGTGTGAATTTTTGTCCCCTTGCAATTTTGCCGTTTCAAACTGCGAAATGAATTTTTTTAAACAAAAACAGAAAAAAAAGGTACCATAAAAATGAAATTTTTTTAAAAAGTATCACAAATTGAGAATTTATGAAATTTTTTACCATAAAATGGTAAATAGCCCAAGAGAGTCCTTATCATCTTATAAGCGCCAGAGCCATTTAAAAAGAAGAGCTTTATTGTGAAATTTGAAGTCAATGACACCAAGACCACCTGAGCAACAAGGTTGAGTAAGGGTTTGCCATTTAACACGATGCTACTTCCGAGAATTGGTGCCCCCACTCCGAAAGAAATCTAAAGTATGACGATTCGGGTTACTGATCACTGAAGCTGGAATTTTGAAGATGGATAAGAAATAAATAAGCATTAAGGCAATACTAGATTTAATCAAAGCTAGGTGCCCAGCTTGAGAAAGAACACGGCCCTTCCAGAAAGATAATTTTTTCTTAATCTTCTTAACAACAAGCAACCAAGTAGAAGACTTTTTAGGAGAAACGCCCAAGGAAAGCCCTAAATAAGTGACCGGGAGAGTGGATGAAAGACATTTAATTTAAGCTGCAGTGTTATCAACAAGACCTTGATCCAATCTGATGCCAATTAATTTACTTTTATGAAAATTCACAAACAAACCCGAGATAAGATCAAAGCAACGTAACATATAAGAAACATGAAGGACATTTTCTGGGGTAGCCTCAACAAAAAAATATTGCATCATCCGCAAATCGGAGATGAGAGATATTAGGGCCATTGTTAGACAAACTAATGCCTTTAATAAAGCCAGCAGAAATCATCTGGGAGGTTAATATATGATATAGTATAAAAAAGGGATAAAACCTGTGAGAACAAATTCAAGATTACAAATAATGGCGAAAGGCTTAGCGACTGACAGCTTCATTGATGAAAATCTCTCCCAATTTTATTTCTGAAAATGGCGTTGTCAATGGATGTCTTCAAGCCACTAAACGTGCAGAGACTTGGCTCATAGTTGGTCGAGATTTAGGATTGACATCCAGGCATGCAATTGTGATTTTTGCAATATGAATCACTCCTTCAGTAACCCTATTTTCAGGAGTTCGCAAGCGTTGATTAATCACGTCCTTAACTAGCATTTGTTGCTCAATTGGAGGTGATGATGAAGATGCCACAAGTGATGATGAAGATGCCACAAGTGATGAGATGAGATCCACAGGGTGCTTTCCTATTATTATTTCAAGTGTCACCACTCCAAAACTATGTCACATTTTTCATTGACTACCATAATGTATGCTAGCTCTACAAAAGAGAAAAAAAAAAGTCAACTGGGAAATAGTGATGTATTGATAATAAAAGTAAATGTGGATAAAATTAAAATGCTAACTTGGAGCTGTATACCCAAATGTGCCTGCAAATGATATCCAATTGATGAATAAGGCATCAAGAACCTAACCGTTCCAAAATCAGAGACATGAGCTTTAAATTCTGAATCCAACAGAATGTTATTGCTTGAAATGTCTCGATAAACAATTGGAGGAGAGAACTCATGGTGCATATAGCTCAATGCATTAGCTATTCCTTTAATAACGTTTAGCCTTTTGACAAAATCCAACTTCATTGCTTCTTCCCTGTTGCTCAGTATCTTTTTCAAACTTCCTCTTTCTGAATTCATATATCAAGAATGAGGGTCGGGCATGTGAACAATACCCATGTAATTTCACAATGTTCAGGTGGCGTATCTTCATAAGGGCCGGATCAAGTGAATATGGGGTCTGAGACAGGATTTTGAAGAAACTAAGTAAAAAAAAAAAATCATTTCATCTTTCTTGCTCTTTCAGCTACAAAACTACTTATTAAAGTTTTATAATCAAGATGCTCTAGCATAGAACTTTCAATAGATGATATACTTAATTCATTTAACCTCTCTTATGACATAGTTGATCTTAAATAGGATTTTATTAATTTTAACTTTGAAAAACTTCTTTCAGCGGAAGCAACTGTTATAGGTACCGTTAATAATCTTCTATAGACAATACATGCATTTGGAAAAGAATCTAATCTTTTTATGTAATTTAATATCTCAATTGGAGTACTAGTTTTTATGTCCAAAGTTTCTTTTAACAGTTTTAATTCTAAAAATAAATCAAGTCCACTAACATCTGAATGTTCTTTAAATGTTATGTAAGTCCCAAGATTATGACAAGACTTTTTTCGTTCATCATCTTCTAAGTTTTTAGCATGTTCAAATCAAATAAAAAACCAAAAATATTTTCATATTCCTTAAATTATTCAAATCTAGTTTCAATGGAAGTAATAGAGTGATCCATTATATATTTAAAATACTCAACTTCAAAAGATTTTTTGGTTGAATGAGTAATCTCATCATCATTATTTCATCAAATTGTCTTTTCCTATGAATTATACGTCTTTCATGAAATGTGGGTTCTATATTTATTTCATTAGCTATTTCTATAGCTGAATTTATAGCAGACTCAAACCTATTTTCTCTATAAGTTTTTAAATAAATAATAAGACCTTTTAATTGGTTAATAGCAACATCAATTTGCATGTCTTTGGATAGCAAGGTTTTACTAACTGAATTTACAGAAAATAATATGTCATACCAAATATTCATTCCAACTAAGAATTCAAAATTTTCAATCTCATAGTTTGCTAAACACATAGCTTCACTTTTTGTTTTAGGATCTTCACTAGTTTTTGCTAATTGAACTAGAGCATCCCTAATCTTTTTAGTTTGAAATTTAATTGCTTTAACACTTTTAATTCTACTTTCCCAACGAGTTTGAGATAAAGATTTAAGTGAAAATTTGCATCCATTATCCTGTAAAATTTTCCATCTTTTAGAATATGAGGCAAATAAAGAATATATGCATTGCAATACTCCAAAAACAGAAATAGCTCTAGGACAAGAATTAGCCATATCACATAAAAATAAATTTAAATTATGACACCCACATGGTGTATAAAATGCTCTAGGATTTATATCTAATAATCTTTTTTGCACTCCTTGATGTTTACGTTTCATATTGGATCCATTATCATAGCCTTGTCCTGTTATATCATTAACATTAAGTTCATATTCTTTTAATACATTTACAAGTTCATCTAACAGGCCATTTCCAAAAGTATCATATACTTTTAAAAACTCTAAAAAATACTCTTTAATTTTAATTGGACAACTAAAAGTATCCACACATCTTAGTATAACAGTTATTTGTTCTTGATGGCTTACATCAGGGTGCAATCAAGAATAACAGAAAAATATTTCACTTTAATTTTTTTAATTATCATTTCTTTGACTTTGGAAGCTAACAATTCTATTAATTCATTTTTTATAACATAACTTAAGTAATGACATTGAAGCTCACCGTGTTGAATACGTTTAACATGTTTTTGCATAGTAGGATCAAATTCAGCTATCATTTCAATTAAACCTGGAAAGTTACCATTATTTTGTTCATATATCTTTTATTTTGTGCAGCAAAAAGCAATATTATTTTTAGAAAGATATTTAACCACTGCAATAATTCTTGATAAAACTTTTTTCCAATGCTCTTTTTCTTTGTTAATTTATTCTTGTACATGTTTATCAATAGTCTTATTCTTTTGCAATCTTATTTCTAAATCTCTCCAACTACTCATGCTAGTGACATGTCCATGGCTTGTTTCATGACTTCTAATTTAACGACCTAAGTTTTTTTAATTTTTACTTCCTTCATTTACAAATTGACTTGTACTAAACTGTGAATTAAATAATTTACAACAAAAACAATATACTATCTAAATCTTTTGAATATACTAACCATTGTCTATCATGTTTTTCTCCATTAGATAATTTTTTTGCGTAAAGTAATGTTGAGAAGTGTCTATTATTTTTATCCTTAGGAAAATCTAACTCACTATATCTAATTGGACATTTTTATACTACTAAATCTCTAAAGTTCGTATTAATATTTTTCCAATGTCAAGGATCATATATATATATAGATGTCAAATTAGATGCCTCTACAAATTCTGAAGTGTTTTCTACAACAACTTCGTTTTTGTTTTGTTCATGATTATGAGTGGGATCAATATCTATTTTTTTTTTAATCTCATTGCTAGAAATCTCATTGTTAGAATCATTAACACAATAATTTTGTCTACTAGCTTCAACATCTATTTCTAATTCATTTTCAAGTACATTTTTTTTCTTCAAATGAACTTGATATACTATCTTTTTTATTGTTAATGACAAATTTATCAAGTGTTCCCTGCTAAGATTTAATTAGCATTTCAATTTTCCGCTTTTTCTGTAATTTTTTATATTCATTTTCATATTTTCTATTAGACATGATTTATTAAAAAATTCAATCAAAATATAAATCACAATAAAAATAACAACACAGTAAATCAAGAGCAACAGAAAAAACATAAACTCAATGTCCAATAATATAAAAATATAATTAAACAAGAGAAGAAAAAATAGATAAAATGATGAATCAATATATAAACTCAATGTCCAATAAAATATAAATATAATTAAAAAAAAAGAGATTAAAGAGATAGAATGATAAAACCTGATTGGCAAAAATCAAATGAGGCAATGGTAAAGATAACAGAAGCAAGAAAATAGATGGAATAATGGCAAATAATATATGAGCAATTTTTTTTAACAAATGAGCAGGGCTGGATATATATAAAGAAAATAGGGAAGATGAATCAAGAGATTAATTTTTTCTTGCCGTTACTTTTTGATCTAGAATCTGATTTTTTTTTTTTCACTTTTGAAGGAAAAAAAAATTTGAGGTCTTTTCATTATTTTTCTTTGTCAGCTAACAAATTTTTTTTTTTTTTTGACGGACTAGCTAACAAATCTTTTACTTTTAAAAAAACAAACAAATATTATATATATATATATATATATATAGGGCCTGAGGCAGCTGTCTTATTTGGCTCAAGGGTGAACCGGGCCTGATCTTCATCAACATATGAATCTCACTTTTGAATGCTTTCACATCTACAATCTCGTCACCATTTATATCTGGTGAAGTTTCTTTACAGCAACCACTTGGCCTCTTACAATGCTACTTTATAAACAACTATGTATCCTCCCACCCCAATACAGTACTTAGAGTCAAACTCCTCTATTGCCTCAACGATGTTTTCATATTGCATATCCCTATCGTAGGGGCTCCATATTACTCTGTGGTGCACCTCTCCTGATTTAACTTTGCTATTTCTAATTATTTTACAGAGGTAGAGAGCTCTAACCAAGATGAACAATAGGAGCAAACTACCCAAAAGAGGAAGAAGAAAATGAATGATTATCTTAGTGTTCCTTTTGCCATTGGATTCATTAAATGGAGCAGAAACACATGGCTTTAAGCTGGTGTTATTACCTAATGTAGTGGAAGCCTAAATTAAAAGAGATAAATGTTACAAGTCGTTGATTCATACATGAATGGCCATCAAACAACCTTCTTTACTCTCTTGATTGAAAAGAATGCCAAAATAAAAGCATCAATATTTGTTAATTCACAAGGGAATACCGAAATTTGGGAAGAAAATAGAAATCTAATTATTCATTCAATAAAAACTAACTCCCCATTACAACCTTAAGGCTAGATATATATAGGGTAACACAAACCTACCAACCCTAATTTTAATTAGGAAATAAAAATAAAGAAAATCCTAGTTAAGGTAGGAAA
Source organism: Mallotus repandus (assembly GCA_949671775.1). Lineage (NCBI taxonomy): Eukaryota > Viridiplantae > Streptophyta > Magnoliopsida > Malpighiales > Euphorbiaceae > Mallotus > Mallotus repandus. Next base: position 6,469 of record CATIWM010256961.1, read on the forward strand.
TCAAATTCCTAACAATATAGGAAAGTCAAATCCTAATCAATGCCAAATTAGAAATAAAAATCAAATCCTAATAATAATAATAATAATAATAATAATAATAATAATAATAACAATAATAATAAAAATAAATTATATTAATTATCCATTGTTCTGCAAACTCATTCCAAAACTTGTTGCTCTGCATCATTCCCTCTAGGGTATAAAAAATTCGCCCTCGAATTTTGCCCAAATATTGCAAAAGAAATTTGGTCATAGATGCATAGAACATCACAAATTCCTGATCAACTTGTAATTTCTTTAACGTTGAAATTAAAGGAATATGAGAATAAAGAATTTCCTCAATGCCAATGAAGTCAACATGCTCAATTAGCTCTAGCATATTGTATTCACGATCATGATGGTCCTCTATCTCGATCCCTAAATCGTTGGAAGTCATATAAGAATTCCTCTCAACTAAGAAAATTTTTGTATCATCACTTTCTATCAATTCATTAAATTCCTCACCATCCTCATCTTCTTCATCAAATATTAGCTCATCTCCAATAACGACATCTTCATCCTCACCATCATCAGTATCAAAAAATAAACTCTCTTCATAATAATCTTCTTCCTCCTCGTCATCACTAACCTCCCCATCTGAATATCCATTGCGATTATAATCGTACTGGATTGGATTAACTGGATTTTTATTACTATTAAGTGCAACCATCCTCTTTGTCATTTGTTCCATCATCTGCTCAAATCGTTCATCTAATCTCTGAATGATCCTTTGTTCCATCTCATTAATACGATGTTGTCTTGCCGCCATGATTCAAAAGATCAATTCGGCTTTAATACCAACTGACATAGCAGAAGCCTAAATTAAAAGGGATAAATGTCGTAAGTCGTTGATTCGCTCACTAATGGCCTTCAAACAACCTTCTTTGCCTTTGTTGATTCAAAAGAATGCCAGAATAAAAGGCATCAATATTTGTTGATTCACAAAGGAATATCAAAAATTGGGAAGAAAATAGAAATCTGATTATTAATTCAACAAAAACTAACTCCCCATTACAACCTTAAGGCTAGCTATATATAGGGTGGCACAATCCTACCAACTCTAATTTTAATTAGGAAATGAAAATAAAGAAAATCCTAGTTAAGGTAAGAAATCAAATTCCTAACAATATAGGAAAGTCAAATCCTAATCAATGCCAAATTAGAAATAAAAATCAAATCCTAATAATAATAATAATAATAATAATAGTAATAATAACAATAATAATAAATATAAATTATATTTGTTATCCATTATTTTGCAAACTCATTCCAAAGCTTGTTGTGAAAGCAGCATGATATTTGAGATGAATTGGTAATGTATTCATTAATCAAAGATAAGTACATATATAGAGATACAAGCAAACATAAACTGCATGAGGATTAGCATACAACGTAACTTATTGAATATGGAACTCTATACAATATAGAATTGGTTAAGACAACCTTATCATCCTCCCGTAAATTGTAGGGGAGCTTAGCGGACAGACAATTTGGAAATGAAGTGCCAGAAAGTAGATTTGGATGCTAGCTTGGTCAAGACATCAACTAGTTGGTCTTTGGTCGATAAATAGTGAACTGTCAACTGGTTGGTCATCACCCTTTCAAGTAAAAAATGGAAGTCAATTTCTAGATGTTTTGAACGTGAGTGAAAAATAGGTGAGGATGTGAGATAAGTGGCACTGATGTTGTCGTACCAAAGAACTGGTGTGGTGCGAGGTGCAATATGTAGTTCGATCATAAGAGATTGGAGCCAATGAAGCTCATTGACTGAATATGCCAAGGCTCTATACTCGGCTTCCGTTGAAAATCAGGCGACAGTCCATTATTTGCGAGAGCTCGAGGTGATGAGATTGCTGCCAACAAAGATAGCAAAGTTGGTGGTTGATTTGTGGTCATCTGGGTTTCCACCCCTCAGCGTCGGAGTAAACATTGATATTGAAGTGAGGCGATTTCCATATCAAAAGACCATGATATGTGGTGGCTTTAAAATACCGCAATATTCTCCTAACAGCAACCTAGTGTTCTTCAGTTGGGCAATGCATGAACTGTGATTCTTGATTAATGACATAACAAATATCTGGACATGTCATGCATAGGTATTGTAAGTCTCCCACTAGACTCCAGTAAAGAGTGGGATCAGAAAAAGATTTGCCGGTGGAGATTAATCTGGAATTTAGAGAAGATGGAGTGGTGACTGTATTTGCATCTTGCATATTTACTTTGTCAAGTAACTCAAGGATGTATTTTGATTGAGTTAAAATAAGACCATCGGTCATCCATGAAGCCTCTATCCTAAGAAAATAATTGAGTTGGCCAAAGTCTTTTATTGGAAAATTTTGTTTAAGGGACCGAATAGTGCAACTCAAGAATGAAGTGTCATTGCTAGTGAGAAGAAGACCATCTATGTATAACAAACAGAAGGCATGTACCTGACCACATTTGTAATAATAGAGAGAGCTATCTACTTTTGAAGCTTGAAAGCCAAGACAAAGAAGTGCATTGCTAAGGCATTTGTACCATTGTATTGGTGCTTGTTTGAGACCATAAATGGACTTGCAAAGCTTACAGACATAGTTAGGGAATTCTAGATTAATGAAGCCTAGAGGTTGTGTCATATAAACATCCTCATCCAAAGAACCATGGACAAAGGCATTGGAAACATCTAATTGATGCACATGCCATCCAGAAGACACTACTAGGGAAAGAATTAATTTGACTACTGCCAGTTTTACCACTGGATTATATGTGTCATTGAAATAAGTTTTAGGTTGTTGGTGGAATCCTTCTTGGTTTTAATGCGATAGACCCACTTATTGCCAATGACATTCTGATTTGGTTGCTTGGGTATAAGATCCCATATGTGGTTGTCCATTAATGCTTTATACTCCTGAGACATGGCTTGTCTCCATTCGGATGCTTTGTTTGCTTGTTTAAAAGTGGTAGGCTCGGTAAGGAGAGCAGTAATGGAGATGAGTGCTTTTGGTTTAAAGGAGTTTGTTTGAGATCAGGTGATCATATGGTGTTTACGGTTCGGTGGTTGTGTTTGGGAGTTGTAGTTACTTAGGTCAACAACTAGTGAGAGTCCTAGTGATGAAGGTGATAAGGGTTGTTGTGTGATAATGGGAGAGGATAGAGGTGGAGAAGAGGTAGGAGTTCCAGATGAGATGGGTGAAGAAGTGATTTGATTCGAATGAGAGGTGGTTGGGTTAGGGGATAAGGTCGTGTTATGTGAAGGGATTGAGGTAGCATTTATGGATAAAGGTGATGGATTGGTGTTGGGAGTTGGTGATAAAGTTGGAATAGGAGTTGGTAAGTGACAGAGAATTAGGATTATGCCTGAATTGGTGTCTTGAACAGCAGGTGCCAACTTATGAATTGTAGTAAATAGAAAAACCTAGTCATAAAAAATAACATAGCGTGTGATGTAAATTTTGAGAGAAGACAAATCTAAGCAATGATACCCTTTGTGACTTTTACTATAACCTAGAAAAACACACTTGATAGAGCGTGGTGACAATTTGTTAGGACTGTAAGGCCAAATCCAAGGGTAACAAAGACATCCAAAAGAGTGCATGTCAAGGTAAGTTGGTGTTTGTCTAAATAATTTTTCAAAAGGTTATGTGTTAGCCAATGTAGGAATGAGCAGCCGATTTATGATGTACAAGGCTGTGTCAAAGGCATAGGTCTAGTATTTCATGGGAACACTAGAATGATGAATTAAAGATAATGTTGTTTCAATGATATGCCTATGTTTGCGTTATGCCAACCCATTCTACTCGGGTGTGTGTGGACATGACACACGATGGGAGATTCCATTTTCTTGCAAATATTTGGAGAGAGCTTGATACTCTCCACCGCAATCGGATTGAAAAGATTTGATGGAACACTCAAAATATTTTTCAACCAAATGTCAAAATTTAATAAAAATATTCAAAACTTCAAACTTCAAGTTCATGAAATAAATCCAACAATACTTGCTAAAATGATCATAAAAAAGTACACAATATTGAAAGCTATGAATAGATTTGACTGGAGCAGGGCCCCATACATCAGAGGAAATAACGTCTAATGGTTTTGAGACTAAAATGGTAGACAGAGAAAAAGGCAATTTATGACTCTTGCTAATATTGCATGCATGACATGCACTATTGTCATTACGATAAGAAATATGAAAACGACTAAGGACTTGTTTAACAATTGAGACATTGGCATGGCCAAGGATGGAGTGCCATTTAGACAAAGGTGCAACTAAGAATGCAATTGGACTGGATTGATGCAAGGAAGAAGGTTTCTGATGGAGTTGTTCCAAAAACATGGAATACAAGCCATTGTCATTCCGGCCTGTATGCAGAAGCTCCTTTGTGCGGATATCCTTAATGATAAAAGAGTCAGGGAAAAATTCAATAGAAACACCATTAGTGTTTGTAAAAGCAGAAATAGATAATAAATTTGAGCAAGATTGAGGAAAATAAAAAACATCATTAAATTTATAAATTTTATTTTTAGAGCGAAAAAGAGAAGAACCTGTCTGAGTGATTGGAAGGGAATTACCATTACCTATTTTAACCGAATCTGTGCCTTGATAATCTGAATGAAGAGTTAGATTATCTAAGTCACAGGTTAAGTGATGAGTCACACCTGAGTCAAATATCCAAGGCTGAGTAGGCGAGGCTGAAGTGGTTGAGGAAGTAAGGTGTGAAGCGGGTTGAATAGGTGGTCGTTGATTTGTACGAGGGGCTGGGCATTATGGAGTGATGTAGCGGAAGGTAGATAATTGCAAAAATCGTTGATTCAAAGGAATACCGATTTGCAATCTTTAAAACCCTATTGATTCTATCAAATTCTAGGAGATTTGGAATAAACAAAGTCTATAATTTTTATTAGAAATCAAAAGCTGTCCAAACAAGGTGAAAAATAAGCTTATATACCTAAAATAAACCCTAAATAAACTCCGAATAAAAAGAAGAAAAATTACTAAAATAGAAAAACAGCGATTTGAAGGCCAAAACAATCAAATTTGGCCAAAATCCATAGTGAAAGGCCAAAATCCAAAATCTAATTTGAATCAGTGGCCCAATTCCACCCAAATTAGCCACCGAAATCACTAAAATCGGACACTCGGAACTTCACTTTAATTACGAAACTGCCACTGCCTATCCAATTTGTCAAAGAACTCCAAAGCTTGTTCTTGGACCACATCATTCTCCCCTAGTAACAGAAAATTCGACCGCGAATTTGGCACAGCATCATCATCCGAAGAATCACCAGTGAAAGGCATGAGATGCTTCACATTAAACACATCCGCAGTACGAACATGACTTTGCAGCTTCAAATGATACGCATTAGGATTGATCTTTTCAATCACCTCCACAGGACCAATCTTCTTAGCAGAAAGCTTGTTATACTCTCCAGCAGGGAAACGATTCTTGGTCAAGACTGCCCACACAAAATC
>CATIWM010256987.1:0-14672 GCA_949671775.1 Mallotus repandus
AAAGCAAGTTGGTGTGCTAGCACCTTAAAGTCTCACTTTTGATTTTCTCTCTGTTTGTTTTTCTTTCCATAGAAAAATAGGAGAAGAATAAGAAGAATAAGGCTAACCAAAACCCTAGAGAATGAGATGTATTTATAAACACCCATTCTAGGGTTTCATCTACCACTTACTTACCAAAACCAATTTTGGTGAGATTAGACTTCCTCTTCTATTTTAATTCTAATTCCAAATTATAATTATTTTGTATTTATTCAGATAACTTTTACCTTAAATAAATTAGAAAATAAATAAATATTAATATAAATACATATATATATATATATATATGTATTCACTTATTTATTTAATCTTTCATAGAGATAATTATTGGGCTAATTAACCCAAGTCTACTTTGGACCTATTCTAAGTGTGCGACCTTGTAGATTCACATAACCCACAAGTCATAATTGGTCTCTAGCAAGACATTATGACTACCCAAGTTATGTGAAGGTTGATAATCCGACATAGCCTAATCCACAGCGTGTATTATAGTCCTTTTGTCATGTGATATCTTGATTGAACATAAGGCATGGATTATGTCATCCTTATATTGTTCAATCATATTATTTCTCGATCCCAAGTAAATTGATATTGATAACTCTTTATTAATACATTTTAGCATGGTCATACATTTCTCTTCAGTCTAACTCATCGAGGGGCCCACAGATAGCTTCTCAATAATCACTCACATTCCTCACATAACTTATTCTATATCCAATCACAACCTGTTTTACTATCCGGTTAAAGATTAAGGATGTGTTAAAATACAAAACTTATCATGCAAGAAACTATGGTGATTTCAGCTCAAATGACTCAAATAATACTATTGTAATGAGAATTACTTATGACAATTATCCATATAGTATTCTCATAGTGGGTCAATCCAGTACATCATTTCTCTCAATATGTACCAATGAGTTTGACTCAATATCCTATATATATGATCAGTAAAACACAATCATAAGTCAAACTCATACTAGTCTTTATTCATTGTTGTTCCTATAACAATGACCGACTAGAGATGTTTATATTTGAATTCAAGTATCACCTAAGAGTTTTACTATCAAGTCATATACTTAATGACCTTAGGTAGAATTAACTAGTCAAGGATAATACTAGAATTAGCTAGAATAATAAAATGTCTCTTTATTAATAGAAATATGACAAAGTCAAAGTTTGGCCATTACACAATTGACGTAGGGCATATCACTGACATGGTGGTCACCCAACTTTACTTTTGTTTCTTGTTGGTTACCTAACATTGATTTTGTTTTAAAAAGTATACTGTTAAAGATTTGTAGTCTTCTAAATTTCTCTTTAAAACCATTTTAACCCCTCAATCTCCTTATCTTTTCAATTTAGTCCAAAAATTATAAAAAGTTTGAAGGTTTACTTCTCCTAGGCTATGATACCACTCAGGATGAGTTTGCATTTACTAGGCAGAATCAAAATAAGTTTCAAATTTTTCCTTAATTCCTATAAACGTATAGAAAATATGGAGGTATTTGCAAAAAAAAAAATTAATTTTAAATTAAAATAGTAATTATGGATTATTTAGGTACCAGAAAAAATTTTAAATGATTGCTATAAAATTAAATAGAAGTTTAATATCAAAAAATATACAAATTAAATGTTTGGTAACCAAAATGAAATAAAGATAAAGTTAGGTAGCCTCCCGTGAATTGGGTGCTAAAAGTTAATGATTAGACATGGGTGACGTGACGAATATTCTTTGAATATTCTATTGTCGGCTGTCATGTCATCATCGAGCCACCGAGTTACCGGCGATGATATTTAAATCAAAGTTGGGTATTTGAAAAGAAACCGATTAAAATTTAATACCTAAAATGCAATTAGTATAAAGTTAAATACCCACCCATACATTTGACCCCTCGCTTTCACTACTATTTCCACTATCACCATAAATGTAACTATGAATGTAACTTTCGCTATATCAATTTGGATGAATTCTATACTTTAGCGCTTTTAAAAAAAACGGACAATCAATTTAGAAAAGCATAATAATATCATACACTACAATAGAATTTATCATTACAATAGCAAAAAATTAGAAATACAGCTGCCTGTAGCAATCATTCATATTCCTATTGATTTGAATTTGTTTATATTTTGGGTATAGTAATCCTAGTAGTGTTTATAGGGATAACGACAGCTATGACACATTTAACATTTTTTTTTATCAAAACACATTTAACATATTTAATCACGATCTTTTATTTATTTTATTTTATTTATTACATTTTTTACATTTGATACTTTCAGTATCTAATAATCATAATAAATTTAAAATTCAAGTCAAGTGGATCTATAAGAGATAAAACTCTCATAGCACCTATTTTCTCTATATAAAATATTCAAACCTGAAAAAATTCCATCTCCTTAGTATTTGAACCAATAGACATATTGGTTAATCATAAGAATGAAAATTTTTACACTCCACCAATTTATTTTTACATTCCATTATTAATTTTTTAAGCTGTGAATAATATAAATATCCTTAATTTTTTCTATCTATTTGTATATTTATTTAATTTTTCTATAGTTTAACCATATAAATAAATTATAATCTCTATGAAAAATATAAATTATTTTTAATTTTTACTGTTTAAAAATATTTTCAAAACAAAAATTATTTTTAATGAACTTAAATATTTACAACTTTCTAAGAAAATATTATGTGAACATTATTTATGAAATAAGAACTACATATGTATAAATTATTTTTTAAAATATTAAATATTTCAACATATTTTTCTACACTTAGTCATATCATTTTAAAATATTTTACAAGGCATCGGACATATAAATATATTTTGATTCTAAATATATTTAATAATATACACATTATTCACTCTAAAAAAAAATCTAGATTATTCATAAATATGATTTTCGGTTAATAAGTAAGTATTTTCCTATACTACTAAAATAATAAAAAATATATAAAAATATGACAGCTTAAATCTATATTAATCATTATTATATTTCATTTTTTAAGAAAATAATGGGAGATAAAAAACTAAAATCAACTAACAAGCGTAAATTATATTTTAATTTATATGTAGAAATAAAATAAAGAAGTTTAATAAAATTTCAAAAATAATTTCTAAAATTTCTCTAATATTTTATCTCTATCTCTTAAAACTTAAAAATAAATTAATTTACACAAAAATTTTAATTTTAATTTCTTAAAAAATAAAAATAGTTTATTAAAGATTTCTGTCTTTTTTTGAATTTCAAAAGAATAAGCCATTTGAAATATAGGGTAATTAAATAATTGTTAACGAAGTCAAAGTGGATGATACCACCCCCAGGCGTAATTGTATGGACAACCCGTGATAACCGAGGAGCGAGTTACAATAGGCTGACAATTTTGTAAGGCTTTAGCTGTTGCTGCCTTTTTCTACCAAAAAAAATAATAATTAGAGTGGAGCGGCAATTATGCTATTATTAAACATCTCCCAGGTAGCCCAAACGGGAAAAGGGATAAAAAAGTGTGAATCTCCTATCGATGAAAGTAAGGTTTGAACCTTTACTCCTCTCTTTTTTGTGGTGTTTAAAATTAATCATCTATACTAATTGTTTAAAAATCATGCATCAACTAACCATAATTTAATAGATATCCTACATTATTATAGAAGAAACAATATTCTAATCACCATCACACAGTCCACAATCAATATCTAATGATCTGTTCAAAAAAAAAATTCAATATCTAATTAAAGCGATGTCTCAGGAGTAGATTTAGTCATATTTATCAGCAATCTTTGAGAGACAGTGACATACATCTTTTGGTTTTGAGACCATAGATATCTGATCAGCCCCTTCAATCTTGAACACTTCTTTCACAGGGTAATTATCAATCATCCATCGTTGAAACTCCTCAGGTATTGCTTTATCTTCTTCACACATGACAAAGACTCGGTTCACCGATCCATATCCCTCAGATGAGTAGTTTTTGGCCTTGGACAAATCATACATAAACAATGATGATGGCCTCATCAAGGTCTTTGCCAGTTCAATATCCTTCAACAAGTTTCAAAAGGGTTCATGCATGTTGATTAATGCTATAATTCAATTATAGGCTGATGTGAAAATATATAATATAAGCTAATGCCCTTTAATTATGAATACATGAAGAAGGAGATGAAGTGGTAGATACCTCAACAGGGCTTAGCTGATAGAGCTTGGAGGACGTGTATTTAGGGCCAAAATACATTGCGGTGAGATGCTGTAGAGAGGTACTGTAGGGCGAAAATTGAGTATCCAACCATGCCTCGCTTGGGGTCCTTTTATTATACTGTATGAGATTATAAACAAGACAATGATATTAAAGTTAGAATCAATAATTCAATTCTATTTGTTTTTTTTCCCTTTACAATGATTCATAGCTTTCCCATAAAAGAAAGTATGTAACAGTGAACATATATTTGGATCTTTCTATGCTTGTACATTTCTGCTTCCCTGAAAGTAGTTGGAAATAGTTAATTTTAAAACAATAATAACGATAAGATGCTGTAACAAAGTTTATATCTTTATTGTTAGAAAGGTCAAATGAGCTAAGCAAAATATATTACATAATAAATAGCAGTCTTTTAATTTTAAATTAGATGAAAATTAATTTCACAAATCAACGTAGATGAAATTTAAACTAAATATTTTATGAACCGTCATATAATGATTTAAACAACTATAGTTTGTAAATAATTTTTTATTTTTAATAATATAATTTGTAAAAAAATAAAAGGTAAAAATGTAAAAATTACTTCACTGTTACTTGTCGCTAGGAGCGACAAGAAAACATAATTCCCTTTCAATAATAAGAATAGAACTTTTTTTTTCATGTATGGGCCTGATAAATTTAAACATAAATTTTCAAAATACTCATCAGAAATAAATGAAATCTAATTAACAAGAAAAAAAAAATATTGTTTGTATTAAGTGAAATCATGCACTTTGTGCGATCAAAATTGACATAACTAATCACAGAAACTGTACCTGTTCCAAGACAAAAGATGGCTTGTTATCAATATCTGGCATAAAAGCAGACAAGTAAACAGCAACAGCAATCTTTTCTGGAAATTTGTCCATGGCGAGAGCTAAATTCAAGCCACCAAGACTATGTCCTAGTGGATATGGGGGTTCAGATCCCCACTCCACCCCTACTTACATACTGACCTAACTAACAAACTAACAAAATGGTCGGTAAAAAAAAAAAAAACAAGTATAATCTTTTCATTTCTTGGTAGTTTGGCCAAGAAATCCAACAAAGGCTTAGTGTATTCATCAAGTGTCTGAACTTCTTGAATTGCCTTCATGTCGATGCCTGAAGCTGCCATGTCGAGCACTGTGACCTGATGGCCTGCAGACTCAAGTAGGCCAAATCCAATTATTGCACAATAGTAAATTTAGAAGAATCGAAATTCTCTACGGCATAGATAGTAGAATCTGTAGATGCAAAATTCAAGTATGAAAAATCAAACGGAAAAATTGAGAATTAAATTAAGAACTTTGTTGATCTTGCAAAATGGAGTACAATCTCTATAAAAAATTCTTATTACAAAGAATTAAAATTCTCTGATTCGGATCTCGCAATACTTTGAAATAATTTGAATCAATGGCTTGTTTTAGCCTGGTCTTGAATCAAATATGAATTTGGAGAAGAACACCTTTGATGATCTTATGAACTTGAAGAACACCTTTGATGATCTTGGAGAGCTTTGAGTCTTGAATTTGGTAGAACTTCAAAGTTTGATTTCTTGAGTCTTGAGACTTGAATATGACAGAGCTTCTAGACTTGAATTCTTGAGTCTTGATCTCCCAAGAGCTTGGGGGTCACCTTTATTTATAGGCATTTGTAGAGGTAGTGCAAGTTTTATGAAATTTCATAACTCTAGTGGTGTGATTGATTTTAACCACCTATGAGGCAATTTGATTGACTCATCTACGTCATTATTTAAATAAATAATTTTTATAATTATCATTTATTTATTATTATTTTAATGGCATTTTTGAAATATTTTGATTGGCCATTAAAATAATTTAATTAAGATAATAAACCAAAATACTTGATTGGTCTAAAATCTTTATAAATTTATTAGACTACAAATATTTAATTAGTCCAATTAAATTATTTAATAGACCAAAAATATCTTATTGGTCTAAAAATAATTTATGAAAATTTACATATCTACAAATGCCCCTTGAGACTTGTTCACATAATTTATTGAAGTGGACACGTCTCAAAAAATTTAAGAACATTGTAACATTTTAATTTTGTGCCTTAGAAAATATTTAACACTTGAAAATAAATTCGTTGGCATTTGAAAACTTGAAAAATTTTAATCCAAATAATATTAGGATTTGAAAATTTTTATCCTAATATAATTTAAACTTGAATATCTTTTTAATCCAAATTCAATAAGGATTAAGAAATTGTAATGCCAAAATATTTGGACTTGAAGAAAATTTTAATAATAATAGGATTTATTTTTTTAATCCCACTATGATTTGAATTTAAATATTTAACTAAGTTTAATTAGGATTGAAAATTTTTAATCCTAATATAATTTGAATTTGAGCAAACTTTAGTTATAATAGAACTTTGAAAACTTTAATCCTATTATAACCTGAATTTAGAGAATTAAAGCTCTATATAAGACACCTAAAATTCAGAGCAAAATAATTTCTCATCACCGGTTACTTGGCAAAAAGCACTACTTCAAGACCATCCTCTTTCATTTCTTTGACAGGTTTAGTGTGCCTCCAATTCTTTAATGCAGAAATATGGCCATCCAATTTGTTCAATGTGATTGTTCCCATGCAATTTACCAATCCATGATTACATGTAAAAAGCATGAATTCCAAGCACAAAACATGTGCTTTCTCTTTTTGTTGGAGTAGTTTTTTTTTTTCACATGTTGCCTACCTTTTTGTCAGAGCCAATTTCCTTCTTTTTCCTTTTATTTCCTTGAATTTTCGAATCCTTCTTCTTCTTCTTCTTTAATGCATGTTATATCCATACACACTGTGCTTTAGCACAACTTTATCTTGCATGATTGATTCTTGGGCGCTCACATATATTCGTGCTCCCTTTTATATTCGAGCCAATTCGCTTCTTTTTTTATTGAATTCTTCTTTTTTTTCTGAATTCTTGTCTCTTTTTTTTTTCAATTTCAATGACTGATTTTTTTTTCAAATTTTTCCCTTAAATCTAGTGATCAAATCTAGTCAACACTTTTCCATCTTCGAGCCATCAACTTGAAGATTTTGCCTTCAACTTGAATAGTCGTTAAAAATCTCATATTTTTAACTATAGACTATTCAACTTTGCCATCAACTCGAAGCTCTTTACACCATCAACTTGAAGATTTTGCCTTCAACTTGAATAGTCGTTAAAAATCTTTATATTTTTAACTTTGCCATCAACTCGAAGCACTTTGCACCATCAACTTGAAGATTTTGCCTTCAACTTGAATAGTCATTAAAAATCTTTATATTTTTAACTATAAACTATTCAACATTGCCATCAAGTCGAAGCCTTTCATCATCGTCAACTTGAAGATTTTGCCTTCAACTTGAATAGTTATTAAAAATCTTTACATTTTTAACTATAGACTATTCAACTTTGTCATCAAGTCAAAGACTTTACTGCCAATGGTTCATTTTGAAGATTGCAAAGACATTAATGATCATCAAAGCATCAAGATTACTAAAGATTTGAAAGATGGTGCCCGCTCAACCAATATTTTACATATTCAAACAGTTGCTATCGGTTCTTTTGCTTCACCATGGCTTTATTCTGATGATATTCCATTCCTTTTGAATTGGTCCTTGAAGGTTTCTTGCAACTTCATCAATCCATCTACTAAGGAACTCATCAATTCTCAATGTCTACTACTGCAGTCTCCCTTCCATTCATCACAAAGGTGTACCAAGACTTTGCCTTTACTTGGGCAACGCATTCAAAACAAAGAGTTCACATGGCCTTCAACTTTTGCTATTAACGGTGAATTCACTTTTTCAAAGTGTTACTAGGAGTGGCTAGAAGATGTTCTTGAGACCAACAAATCAACACTCATGAAAGCTCAAATTTATGATGTTATCTTCACTTCTCTCTTCATTTATGACAAATCAAATAATGTCATGCGGTATTTTTATGAACATTGGAGTCCTTCCACAAATACTCTTTATCTTCCTAATGGAGAAGAATCAATTTCTTTATAGGACTTAAATTTCTTGGAGGTCTTCCAACTATTAAATTTCTTGGAGGTCTTCCAACTATTGGTTTGTTCTATGATAAAGTAATTCCTTCTGCTAGAGAGCTTTTAGGTCGTGACAAGAATGGTGTTTTTCTTCCTCATAGCCGTAGATACTTATTTCATGTCTATCATAAACTTTCACGTAAAGTTGAAAACCATTCTATGTTGACCATTAATGATTGGATTAACTTGTGGTTTCAAGGCCCAATAAGGTATTCAGAACCTCCAAAAAAGATCATAATCGTTCAAAGAGAACTTCTACACCAAAGAAGATATTTTGCCCCTCTGGAGTCATTGATAAATCATTAGCACACGACAAGAATTGGCAAGACCTTTTGATTTTCTTTGAGTGAAGGATCACGGTTTACAAGAAGAGATTTACTTAGCAACATTCCTTTCATGTTGGCTCTGCAAATTTGTTCTTCCTTATCAATCTTCCAATCTTATTCATCCCAGCACTTTTAAAGTTGCTAGCATGATGGCTACAGGAGATGTTTTTTGCTTAGCAGTTCCTGTCTTGGTGAATATTTACCACGGACTACATCAAATATCCACTTCAACTAACCTGAAGGATGACAAGATTTGCTTTCCAGTGCATTATATGTATTGTTGGTTGGCTGATAAGTATGACACACATTTTTCTCTAAAAGATAGAAGAAAAGAGAAAAACATATCTTTATATGGTGGACTGAGGATGGCTCGATTCTACAAGAATCTTGAAGTGTGTAAGCTTTTTGAAGAATGAGAATTTTATAGAAAGTATCAAATTTTTCCACAATGAGAAAAATTAGTAGTTGATGATAATTCTCTTTGTGAAAATTCTTCCATTTGGGTAGAGTATTTGATTAATCTTCGACCAGGATAGTTAGCTTCTCATTTTGAAGATGTCTTCTATATCCAACCATAAAGTCCTCACAGATTCAGTGGGCAATTTGGATTTTGTCAAGACGTTCCTAGATCCTTTGAGGATGCAATTGACACACCATCTTTAAAAAAAGTCCTTCAATTTTGGAATTCTCTTACAAAAGTTAGGAGTCAATCTAAAGTAATAGCGCCACACAGAGTTCCTAGGGATTTCTTTCATGCCACTAAAAGCTACATCAAATGGTGGTCCAATGAATGGCCTCAAGATTTTCATTCTACCAGACGCAGTCCTTTTAATCCACCACCTAATTTATTTAAATCAAGCAGAACTCCAAAGCATGTTCCTCATGTTCAACCAACAAAACCAATAGTTGAAGTTGAACAAGAACCATCTCTAACCATGTTAAAGAAGAAAAGGAAGCTCTTAAACCAAAAAGGAAGTGGTGAATCAAATCCCAAGAATATATCTATTTCTTCAGCAGAAAAGCCCCTTAGAGAAGAAAATATTCAGCACATTCTTGATGAAGAAGCAAGCGATCTTGAAAGTAGTTTTGATCATGGTTTGAAAAGAGCTAAAATCCAAGAAAAGGAACTTATCTGTTTAACTAACTTAACACACCTTGATGATCTTCCCAACTCTTCCTACTTTTAAGGCATTCTTTTGATATGAGTTTTCTCTTCAATATTTTATCATTATTTTTTTATTTTCTTATCTCCATTTTAATATTTGTACTTTTTTTTAGGTTGATGGAGATGAAAACAACATTCTTGAACAAAGTACATTTTCTATAAACTGTACTCCTACATTTGACAAGATTGTTAATAGAATGGAGACTGCAAATCAATTACTAATTGAAATTAATAATGTTCTAGAAGAAAATTTCCCAACACCAAGAGTAGACAAATTATCAGAAGCTAATGGTGATGCCCCTTCCACTTTTTCTCGATTTCATGGGGAAGATTTTCTTTTCAAACATCGTTGTGAACTTGCCACTTATGCATGGAAAGATTTGCGAAGCAAAATTACTAGTGCAACTTTCTTAGATGTTTCTTATTTTGCTAATAAAATATTCAAAGTCTTTATTGAGATACAATCTGTTGAGAAAGTTAATATCTCTTATCCAAAGTGACGATTTGAACAATACCTTAAGAAGATCAGAAAATTTGAGGAACTGAACTCCAAATTAACTTTGAAGCCACCAAGGGTCTAACATCTTGCAACACTTGAAAAACTCAAAGAGAAGTGTGATGAAATGAAAGTTCTAGAGAATACAGCTTTAAGCAAACATCAGTCCATTGAACATGAATTAATCCAAGTCAATGAAGAGCTCAAGAAATTGATTTCCAGAAAGAAGAAACTCGAAGTATCCCTCCATAATGCTGAAAGAGAACTGTATGATAGACAAGGAGATATTTCTAAAATGAGTGATGAAATATTTAAAATGGTGGATGCCCTTATTCGTGAACCAGTAGAGGAACACTCTTTACAAGAACTTCGAGATTTGCTTGATAGGGAATATGATGATTTGAAAGACTTTGAGTGGAGGCCTTAGATTTTTTTTAGACCCTTTTTTTTTTTATCTTTTTTACATTTTGATGAAATTTTCCCTACAAACTTGTTTTGTTTCATACTTATTCACATCAATTATATGATAGCATTTCTTCACATAATTTATTTATGAAAAGTATGTTTTTTTTGTATGACTGAACTTAGCAAAATACTAAGCTGCCTACATACCTTTTTAAGAAGGATCAAGTCATAATGTAGTTCAATTTTTTTTTGTATGACTGAACTTAGCAAAATACTAAGCTACCTACGTTCCTTCTTAAGAAGGATCAAGTTATAACGTAGTTCACTTTTTTATTTGCTCTAACTTTTGCCTAAGTTGCCTTATGACGGGCTTTTAACCTAGCGAGCTTTTTTTTTTTTGCTCTAATTTTTGCCTAAGCTACCTTATGAAAGGTTTTTCAACTTAGCGAGCTTCTTTTTTTTTATGCTTTAACTTTTGCCTAAGCTGCCTTATGAAAGGGTTTTCAACTTAGCGAGCCTTTTTTTTATGCTTTAACTTTTGCCTAAGCTGCCTTATGAAAGGTTTTCAACTTTGTGAGCCTTTTTTTTTTGCCATTCACAATTTTAGCTCATGCAGGCCAGGAGCGACATTGAGCTTTAAGCGTAATATCTTTTCAGAAATTTTCTATTGATAGGCCCAACACGCACTCCATCTTTATCTACTACTATCTTGTATGCTCCATTAGAGTATACTTCTTGCACAACATATGGTCCATCCCAATTTGAAAGAAATTTATTGCCTATGCGGCAAGACATAATGATTGGCCTTCTTATTGCAAGAACGAGATCTCCAACTTGAAAAGATCATGGCCTCACTTTCTTGTTGAATGCTCTTGATAGTCTAGCCTAATAACATTCTAAACACTATTAAGCTTCAAGTCATTTTTCATCAAATGCCTCTAATTCTTGAAGGTGCAGGCTGACATTCTCTTCATTTGAAAGTCCTTCTTGAATTGCAATTCTTAAAGAGGAAACTTGTTGTTCTAATGGAAGAACAGCTTCCACACCATAAATAAGCGAATATGGAGTTGCATGTGTTGGTGTTCGATATGCTGTTCGATAAGCCTATAATGCTTCTCCCATTTTTTCATGCCAATCCCTTGTTGAACAACTTATAATCTTTTTAAAAAGATTGTACAAGGTTTTATTGAATGCTTCAGCTAACCCATTTGCAGGTGCATTACACATTGAATAATGTAGCTTAAAGCCAAACTGTTCACATAACTTGTTCATTGCTTTATTATAAACCTCTTTGCCATTATCAGTTATGATGTAACGAGGAAAACCATAACGATAAATAATGTTTGCTCGAATGAAGTTCACAACAGTTTCCTTCTTGACTTCTTTGCATGCTATAGCTTCAACCCATTTAGAGAAGTAATCTATCACAGCTATAATATAAAGATGACCACATGAACTCTTTGGCAAAGGCCCTACAATATCAAGTCCCCAAGCATCGAAAGGCCAAGATGCAACTGTAGAATGAAGTGGTTCTGGTGGCTGGCATATCACATTTGCATGAAACTGACACTCTTGACATCTTCTGGCATAGTCCATACAGTCTTTAACCATTGTGGGCCAATAGTATCCTATCCTTTTGATTTGAAAGTGAAGTTTTGGACCAGATTGATGAGCTCTATATATCCCAAAATGTGCCTCCTGTAATGCCTTAGCAGCTTCTTCTTCTCCTAAAAAACGCATGAGAATACCATCAAAGGAACATCTATAAAGGGTTCCCTTATAGTATATAAATCTAAGAGCCCGACGTTTAACCTCAATTTTATAGCGCACATCGTTTGGCAACTTTCCATATTATAGATAATCAATGAGTGGTTGACGCCAATCATCCTGGTCAATTTCATAGACAGAAACAACATTTACTTCATCTTCATCTTCAATTTCAATCGATGATGAAATAACCTTTCTTTGGCAAATTGGAACTTGGATCCCCTCATCTGATTCAGCTAGTGTTGATGCCAAATTAGCTAAAGCATCTGCTTGTCAGTTATCTTTCCATGAGATATCTCAATTGAGAAGGTATCAAATTGAGTTAGTAACTTGAAGGCATACTTGAAATAAGGCATTAACTCAATTTTCTTTACTTTATAGAGCATGAGAAGTTGATTGATGATCAATTTTGAATCTCTATAAATTTTGAGATTTAAAATTTGCATATTGATTGCCATCTCTAATCCCAGAATCAAGGCTTGATATTCTGCCTCATTATTTGAACAAAGTTCTTTTAAATTGAATGCAAAGGGTAAGAGATCTCCTTTTAGGCTAATAAAAATTACCCCAGCACCTGCACCGCTACGTCTAGCTGCTCCATCAAAGAACATTCTCCAAGGACTTGGAAGCTCTATAAAGAAAATATCTTCATCTGAAAAGTCTTTAAAAAACTCCCAAACATCAGGAATCAGATGATCAGCAAGAAAATCTGCAAGAGCTTGGCCTTTAACTGCCTTCTAAGGAATTTAAACAATTTTAAATTCTTGTAGCAAAAGTGCCCATTTAGCTAACCTTCTTGATAGAACTGGTTTTGACATGATATATTTAATAGGTTCTGCTTGAGAAATTAGATGAACATAAAGAGCTTGCAAATAATGCTTTAGCTTCTTTATGGCAAACATTAAAGCTAAACACATTTTTTCAATTGGTGTATATTTTAACTTAGCACCATTCAATATTCTACTAAGATAGTAAAGTGCATTCTCTTTTCCTTCATCATTCTTTTGAGCTAGCAAAACTCCTAATGAGTGCTCTTGTGTAGATATATAAAGGATAAGAAGACATCCTAAAATTGGAGCTTTTAGAACGAGTGGACTCAAAAGATATGTTTTAATGCTTTTGAAAGCATTACTACATGCCTCATCCCACTCGAAAAGAACATCCTTTTTCATCAATCGATTAAAGGGCTAACATCTTCCTGCTAAGTTCGAAATAAATCTTCTAATATATGTTAGCTTTCCTTGAAAACTTTTGAGTTCATGGATATTTCTTGGTTCTGGCATCTTAAGAATGACATCAATCTTTGTTTGGTCAATGCTAATGCCTTGGTGGCATACTACAAACCCCAAGAATTTACTTCAAGGCACTCCAAAAGCACATTTGAGTGGATTCATTTAAAGTTGATACTTTCGAAGATGCTCAAATACTTCTTGAAGGTCTTGCAGATGATTATTGATCTTTTTAGACTTTACAACCAAGTCATCCATATAACATTCAATATTTTTGTGGAGCATATCATCAAAAATATTTTGCATTGCTCGTTGATATGTTGCCCCAGCATCTTTAAGACTGAAAGGCATGACTTTATAGCAATAAATCCCTTTTAGTGTTCAAAAAGCGGTTGCCTTTGCATCTTCTGCATCCATTGGAATTTAATTGTATCCAGATGACCCATCAAGAAAGGATAATCTTTCATAGCCAGTAGTAGCATCAATCATTATCTCAGTGATAGGCAATGAAAAATCATCTTTAGGATATTGTTAAGATCTTGAAAGTCAACACATACTCGAATTCGACCATTTTTTTCTTACTGGAACAATGTTTGAAATCCACTTTGGATACTTGATTTCTTCAATGAAACCAGTGTCAATTAGTTTGTTAACTTTAGCTTTATTTTGAGGAATCAACTCAGGTCGGAAGCGTCTTTGAGGTTGCTTGACTGGATTTGCCCCCTTTATAATTGCCAAACGATGAACTACCACCTTTGGATCTAAGCCAAGCATCTTTTTGTATGACCATGCAAAGACATCCTTATATTTGATCATGAGTTGCTTGTAAGCATCCTCTTCTTCTTGAGATAAATTCATACTCAGAAAGATTGGTCTAGGATGTTCAATAGTCCCCAAGTTAATCTCCTTTAGTTCATCCATTGCAGCCTTATTTCCTTCTTCAAAGTTTGTTGGAGCTTCTTC
>CATIWM010257006.1:0-10226 GCA_949671775.1 Mallotus repandus
TTTTTAATGGGCTAAGTCTAAATTGATTTTATTTAATCAAAATGGGCCTAAAATCTAAATTAACCTAATGGGCCTAAATTAATTAATTAAACCTAAAATCTAAATTAGTTAATTAATTAAGCCTGAAATCTAATTTTAAAAAGGTTAAATTCCACATGTGGGCCTAAAGTCCAAAGTAAATAGAAAATAAGCCCAAAAAACAAATAAAATAAAATACAATAAAAAATAAAGCAAATGACACAAAAAAATATATCACGTGACTTTTTCTAACCCTAATTTTCATTTCATGCAACCTAAAATTAATCTACAGCCGTCATTGATTTTGATTAAATTACCAGGTGAAATCCTAATTTACTAACCAATTCAGAAACATACACACGTATAATTTTTACTATTCCCACTATTGGGGCTATTACAATAGTTTACTGAATAACAAGATTAAATACTAAAAACAAAATGAAATCATAAAAGACTACACTCGAATACATGATTTAATCCATGGCATTCCATGGATCTTCATAAATCTTGTTCTCCAACCCAGATTCACATCACTCAGATTCATATCACTCGTCCAAAATCATAAACACACCAAAAATGAAGATTAGTAAATGAAAATAAAAATGAAAACAAATAGAATTAAAATTAAATAGAGAACAAATATTAAATAAAAAGAAAGAAAGAAAAAACCGATTTGATTGATGCTATATGATTAGCTCCTCAGAGATGTATTGAATCACCGTCTAAATGAGCATCTCGTATTGGTTTCAGTATCTTGGCTTTGATTATGTTGACAAAAGAAAACCCCTTTTTTTTTCTCTGCCTTTTCTCTCTTTTCTCTCTCTTTTTTTCTCTGCGCCCCTTTTTTTTTTGCGCATCTCCTCTCTACGTGAAAGAAAATCACGTATTTATAAGAGAGGATCCTGTAACCCTAAATTGGTACAAGATAAAAATTTATTTTAATTATTTATCTATAAAAATATCTACATTTATCACTTTATTTATCAAATAAAACAAATGTACTTATCACGTATAACTAATAAATAAAATAAAAAATAAAAAATTATCAATTAACTAAATTTTGGACCAATCAAATTTAAGAAAAACCAATAAAAAAATCGAAACAAAACAAAAAAATTTTGACGGAAATTAATCGGAATTGTAGAATTCCGATCGGAATTCTGTAGTTCCGATCGGAATTACATAATTCCGATCGGAATTCTGTAGTTCCGATCGGAATTCTACAATTCCGATCGGAATTCTGTAGTTCCGATCGGAATTCTGTAGTTCCGATCAGAATTTTGTAGTTCCGATCGGAATTCTGTAGTTCCGATCGGAATTCTGTAATTCCGATCGGAGTTCTTAATTTAGTGAAGGAGAAAAAACTTTCAATTTAGTCCAAAAAATGTAATCAAGCCTTAGAATCCAAAACTCAAATATTAGAGACTCATTTGCTACGAGTTTTCATCATCGGAGTCCTCTGTTGCATCTATGCTCTGGTTATCCCGAAATTGGGTGCTCACAAACGTTCCAACTTCAACAACTTTGGGCAGAAATTTCAAATTAAATCTGAAATTTTTCGGGTTGATTATGGTCCAATGGTTGCCACTAATGTGTAGAAGAAGTTGATAAATAGTTGGGTATCAAATTTCAGGTCAATCGGAGCTCGTTTGAGTAGTGAACGGAGAAGAGAAAGAAGAGAGAAAATATAGAGACCAAATAGGATATTTATCACCACACACCTCTCTTCTCCAATAGCAGCCCCGATTCTACAAATATATACACTCACTTGTCCATTTCCAGTAACCAAGAATAACTCAAGTCAACCCAAGTCAATTCTTTTAAGTTAGGTTGACTTAGCAACTCAAAGCAACAAAAATCAACAACCTTTAACTAACAACAAACAACTACAAAATGACCTCAAGTCAACAAGAAAACGACCAGCTATTATACACCCAAAACAACTCAAAGAAACATTTCTCAACCAAGCCACTAACAATCCCAAAACGACCACAAAACGACTTTCAAATGACAACAAACAACTTCAAAACGACCACTGCACATGCACACATCTAACACCCCTCAAAGCAACCAAAAATAATTCAAACAACCTCCAATCAACCAAACAACTACAAAGAAACTATAAAACAATTAATAAAAGACCATCAACCAATTTTTACCCATAATAACTCACATCAACTTCAACCCATATATATATATATAAGAAATATTTCTTAACCATTTAATTAACCAACTTCCACCATTTTCCACTTAGTCAACCTTCCTCCAAATTAAACTACATCTACTCAAAATAACCTCGTTCAACCTTTATACACACACACACATACATTCTCCTTATTCCCAAATTACCCTTTTCCACCATTCTCCACCTTCTCCTTCTTCGCCCGATTATACTAACTTTTCTTATACCTTTTTTTTCAGGTATTACAAAAAATCGAAATAACCCTAAATTCCCTAAATTTATTAAGAAAAAATAAGTAATGATGTAGAAGTTGAAAAAATTATAAGAAGGTGTGAAGGAAACTAAAGAAATTTAAAAAAGAAAAAAGAAAACAAAGACGAAGAAGAAGACCAATGGAGTTAATCAAAACAAGGAAACCAAGCTAGGAAGAAGAAGACCGATGGGAAGAAGACGACGGAGAAGATGAGACACGGAGAAAATAAGGGCATGGAAGAAAACGTAAATTAAAAAAGGGTACATGTGTAATTCATTGATAAAAAGGGGTATTTGATGTAAATGTCCTCCCTTTACAGGGCATTTTTATAAAGAACCCTAAATTAAATGAGAAATTGAACAAGATGAGTTTAAAGAAAGAAGAAAAGTGGAGGCCTGTTTAGTTTTGCAAAAAAGGGCATGTTTAGTTTTTGAAAATATGGTCTATTTTCTAGAAAAAGTTTTCAAGAAAACTAGAATATAGAAGTTGTTGTTTAGTTATGATATTTTCTAATTTAGAAAACTAAAAACTATTTTCAAAATTTCCTATCTAATTAATATTTTGAAATTACTACAATCTCCTCAATCACCACTACCACCACAACGTTCACTAGCTCCACCACCACAACCTTCCTTATCTCCTCCATCATCATAACCTCCACCTCTACCACTACAACCTCCTCCAACAGCACAACCTCTACAACTTCCATCACCACCACCATCACTACCATAACATCCATTATCTCTACCACTACAACATTTTCTACCTCCACCACCACCATCACCAAAATCTCCCCTAACTCCACCACAACCACCACCACCACCATAACCTCCGCCACCTCTACCATAGCCTCCTGACATAATGGTTGCAGCAACACCACCACTGCCACCACCACCACCACAACCTCCTAACACAATGGCTACATCACTACCACTATTGGCTCTATTGCCATAACCTCTGCTACCAGCACCACCACCATAGTTTCATGACTTTAAATTGAAATTAATTAAATATGAACGAATTAAAATTTTTTATGAAATAAATAAATTTAAAATTAAATGATATCATATGAATCATAATAATTATTATTATATTAAATAAAAAATTATTATAATAAAGTTCATCAAAAAATTATGAGAATATGAAAAAATTATAAAATGAAAAGTAACAAACAAGTTGATTTTTTGTTTTTCTATTTTGGAAAAATGAAAAATTAGAATATAAAGAAAAGGAAAAGAAAATTGGAATAGAAAAACACAAATATTTTTTTTAAACTAAATAGACTAGAACTTTTTTTTGTTTTTTGCTTTTTGGTTTATTGAAGAGAAACGAAACAAAATTTTGAGGTGAAGGAAACAAGTAATCACAAGGTAGAAGAAAATTAGACATTGGATTATGATTTGATAATGGTGATTAAATTTTGTAACTTTTTATGGATGGAAAGGTTAAAGAGCTTGTACTTTTTAATTAGATTGTTTTTAAATATTTAAAAGTTGTTTACATGGTTAGTGTAAATCAAGCTTTTCATAATTAAATCACTAAGTGATGTAGTTATTTATAGTATTACATTTATGAACTCATAAGGTTAAGCATTGGTTAATAATCAAGTCTTTGGAAGTGATTAAAAGGATGGCTTCTGAATCCTTCCTTTCGTTAGAAACGTCTAGCCCTACCTATGGATAATGGTTGATCAAAGAAAAAAACTACGATAAAAGAACAAAAAGTGAATGCAAACATTCAACAAAATATGTTTGTGTCCTTTAAGGATAAACTCCTTTAACGTGCTGGAGTGATAGAAGAAGATAATGGGTTTTTGGAGGACATTAAAATAACTACAGAGGACGTGGTGATTAATACTGAGTAGCTTATTCCTACTATCAGCCTCTCTAAGAGATTCCATTCTTCTCTAGCCAAACCATGGAAGAATGCAGTAGTGGTTAAACTTTTAGGCCAGTCCATTGGGTATAAGACTTTTTATGATTGATTGGAAGTTATGTGGGGTACCATAAAGGGTTTTTCTATGATTAATCTTGAGAATGACTTTTTTTAGGTTTAAGAATGAAGAGGATGTTTATCATGCCCTTATGGATGGCCTTTGGGTTATTTTAGGACACTGTCTAGTGGTTCAGCCATGTTCACCCTAGTTTGACAACTTAGATGAGATGATTAAGTCTGTTATTGCTTGGATTAGAGTACCAAGGATTCTGTTACACTACTATCATAAAAGAGTCCTAAGATTCATTGGTAACTTAATTGGTAAAGTCATTAAGATTGATTATAATAGTGAAGTTGCTGGTAGGGAAAATTTGTAAGACTTGCAATAGAATTGAATTTAAAGAAGCCCCCATGCCCAAAAATTTCACTGGATGGAAAGGTTCAGAAAGTAGTTTATGAATGCCTTCCTAACATATACTTTGTTTAAGGTAAATTTGGTCATGTCAATGGGCTATGCCTTAATAGACCATTAGTCAGTGGAGATCGGAATGAAGAAGGAATGGAGGAAGAGAAAGAAGTATTAGAGGAGGTCATCAGAGAAGACAATAAAGGTAATAGCAACCCCTATTACAGCCCTTGGATTGTTGCGACTAGAAAAGGAAGGTTTGAAGTGAGGAAAGAAAATGCCAGTGTATGTGGAGATAATTTTGATAGTAATAAGTTGATTGGATCTGGTTCGAGATTTTTAGTGTTAAAGAAGAAAACAGAGAATTCTAGGAAGTTAATAGAGGGATCAAATGGAGAAGGATACTTCTATCCCAAACTCACTAAAAAATATTGCCTTTGACGGATAATGGACCAAGACTCAAAAAGCGAAAGCCTAATCAAGCTCAAAAATCACAGAAGCTCGATGTGCTTATGACAAACACAACCTAGTCAAGAATAATGGAGACTAAAAATTTTATTTTATCCCCAAGGAAAAATACAGGTGCTAGGACTTTGAAGCTAGGGACATTAAATGCTAAAGTCATTCAGTAATCGTTCTTGACCAAGAAGAGGGGAGCTCGTAGCATGTTTGTGTTAAGGACTTTTTCACACATAAGCAAGGACATTATAACTCTGGCAGAATTGGGTGTAAGGACATTGATCTTGTTATCCCTATGAATGATCAAAATATATTGATTGAGGTAGAAACCATGTTTCTGGGTCAGGAGATGAGTACAATGATGATGAAGATGACAATGAAGTGTTTGATAGTAGAGCCTCTGACATAGAGGATGATGGCATGGTGACGGGTGACCCTGTTGATGACTGTTGAAGTGACTGTGTCCTTAATTTACTATTTTCTTTTATTTATGGATTTATCTTTTTTATTTTGAAATTATCATGGGGCACCATCCCCAAACTTCAAAAGGTCTTTAAGTTGTTAGTGCAAGATAATAAGTCGAGTGTGGTTGCATTATTAGAGTCACGAATTAGTGGGCTACTAACTGACAAGTTCATTAAAATTTTGAGGTTTAATAGTTCACACCGAGTAGAAGCTAAAGCATTTTTCAGTGGAATATGGTTATTATGGAATATAGAGAATGAGGTGATTATGTTAGAAAGTCATTGGCAATATGTCCATCTTTTAATCAAGTTAAATGACAATAATTTGATTTATGTCACATATGTGTATGGTAGTCCTAATTCCTGAAGACACAAGAAGTTATGGGTGAAGCTCAAGCAGATTGCTAATAGTGTAAATGGTTCCTAGGTTGTGAGTATCAATTTTAATGCCATCATGCATGCCTCTAAGAATAGTGGGGGGTCCTAAAACCATCTAAGGATTAAGTCTAGAGTTTTGTGATTGGTTTAATGACTATGCACTGCATGATTTAGGGTTTCTAGGATCAAAGTTTACGAAGTTTGAAAGATAGGATTGCTTTATATGTAATGAGTAATAAATGTCAAAAAAAATTTCATATATTGTTCGCCACCTCCCTAGAGTGCAATATGATCACCGGCCCATATTTCTCTTAACTTTGCCATTATTCAGTACTGGTAGAACTCCTCGCATGTTTCACTTCCAAATTGCATGGTTACATAGTAATGACTTTAAAGATGTTGTACAGGACAACTGGGGGATTTGTGAGTAATATATGAGTGCAGTCAATAAGTTCATAAGAGTGGTGATAGTCTGGAATTGTAATGTAGTTAGGAATATTTTTCATTATAAGAAGAGGTTGTTGGCTCGTATCGAGGGGATTCAAAGGGCTTTGGAGTGTCATTAGTCCAAAAATCTTACTGAGCTATAATTCCAACTAAAAAAGGAGCTTAAAGAAGTCCTTACTCAAGAAGAGCTCTTTTATAAATTGAAGTCAAAGGCTGAATGGATTGTTGATGGGGATCTCAATACAAGGTTCTTTTATCATAAGGCTATGGTGAGACATAAATGCTCTATGATTGTTATGCTTAAAAGGGATGATAGGATGTTAATAGATAATATTGAGAAGCTTAAGAAGCAAGAGGTTGAATACTTCACTGTAGTGTATAATAGGCTAGACAATAATCATGAGAGTTATGTTATTGGAAATTGCTTTCCAGAAATCAAGGATGAATACATGGTATGGCTGTAAGCTAAGGTTTTTAATGATGAAGTGTGGTATGCAATCTTTGATATAAAAGCCATTTAAAGCTCCTTGGTTGGATGGCTTAAGCGCGAGATTTTTCTTATCATAGTGGAATGTAATGGGATGCTCAATTTGTGATTTTGTAAAGGAAAGCTTTGTAGGAAATACTAATATGCCTGGTATAAATGAGACCCTAATTGTGCTCATTCCCAAAATTGAGAATCCCATGTCTTTGAAGGAGTTTAAGCCAATAAGCTTGTGAAATATTATTTATGAGACTATTACTAAAGTAGTTGTGAATCAGTTGAAGCCTGTACTTCCTTATGTTATTAGTCCTAGCCAGACTAGTTTCATTATAGGGCGTTATATCACTGAGAATATTATTCTAGCATAGCAGGCTATTCATACAATGAGGAACAAAGGGGAAAAAGAAAATATATGGTAATAAAGATTGACCTTTCTAAGGCCTATGATATACTAAGATGGGAGTTTATTAAAGATACGCTGGTGGATATTGGTTTACCTAATAATATTATTGTGGTGATTATGGATTGTATTTCAACAACTTCAATGGAGGTTTTATAGAATAGTTATCACACTTTAAAATTTTTTTTGGCCCGTAGTATCCGTTAGGGAGATCCAATTTTGCTTTATTTATTTGTGCTTTGCATTGAAAGATTGGCTTATTCTATTAATATTAAAGCTAAGTCATATGAATGGAAGCTGTTGATTTTAGTAGGAATGGTCCTCTACTTATTTATTTTTTATTGATGATCTGCTATTGTTTGTTGAAGCTTCTGTTGATTAAATCAAAGTAATTAAATCAGTTTTGAATTAGTTTTGTGATAGCTTGGGTCAAATTATTAATTATTCTAAGTCTAGAGTCTTCTTTTCCCACAATACTTATAAAGGGAGGCTGTCTATTTTTCTCAAGAGCTTGGTATAACAAACACTAATGATCTGGGCCATTATTTGGGCATGCCCCTTCTTCATAAAAGGCTTACTAAGAGAACATATATGGACATAGCTAAGAAGGTTAAAAAGAGGTTATCAAGGTGGAATAGGGAAGCTCTCTCCTTGGTGGGCAAAATTACATTAACTTATTTTACTTTATCAGCTATCCCAATCTATGCCATGCAGACAATAAAGTTGCCAGGAGGCATTTGTAATTAATTAGAGGTATGGAGTAGGAAATTTGTTTGGGATAACTTTGAGTCTAAAGGGGAAATGAATCTGGTCAACTAGGAGCTTATATGCGTAGCTAAGGAGATTGGTGGGATAAGGTTAAAACATTTCAAGGCCATGAATGAGGAGCTGATAATAAAGGTGGTGTGGGATTTGATTAATAACCCTAATGCTTTTTGGGTTAGAATGGTTGGCACTAAGTATGGAGTTAATTTTCCACATTTACCTGAATCCTTACCTTTGAGATCGAGTTTAGTGTTACGGAGGGCCAATGGTGGTGTTTAGTCCAAGATTATAGAGGGCTTGAGGTGGTAAGTGGGGAATGGTAGGAATACTAGATTTTGGCTAGATGCTTGGGTGACAGGCTATTCTATGTTGAGTCTAGCGATAGCTAAGATTCCTAAGTCATCTCGAAGTCTAGCGGTAGCTGAATTTATTAATGAGGAAGGAGGTTGGCAGTAGGAACGTTTTGCTATTAATAGTTGTATATGTGCCCCCTAGGTGTGAAAGAGAGGCTAATCAAGTTTTTTTGGTTTGACTGCTTTTGGTAATTTCTCTATGAGAATATTGTTGATGATCAAGTCTGTGGGGATAATAAACTGATAAGGAGCATTTGGAGGTGGTCGGATCCATTTAGAATTAAAGCTTTTTTATGGTTGGAAACTAGAGAGAGATTATTGACAAAGGTGAAGAGAGCTCGAAAACATTTGCACTATGATTTGTATTGTGATTTATGCCATGGGTATAAGGAATCTGTGTTGCATGTGTTGCAGGATTATCGGGTTGCTAAGAATGTGTGGAAGGGGTTGGTGCTGTTGTCAAAGAAATCTAAATTTTTCTTTGCTAATCTTCGACAATAATTACTGTCTAATATTTCTAATATGGCCACCTATGATTTGCATTGTGATTTATGCCATGGGTATAGGACTCTGTGTTTCATGTGTTGCGGGATTATCAGGTTGCTAAGAATGTATGGAAGAGGTTGGTGCCGTTGTCAAAGCAATCTAAGTTTTTCTCTGCTAATCTTTGATAATAGTTACTATCTAATATTTATAATATGTCCCCTTATTAAGAAGATATTTTCGGTGTTGTAGTTTGAAGATTACGGTTTTGGGGTAATAGCATGTTGTTCACCCAAAAAACTTGGAATGGGAACAAGATTCATGATATTTTTTTGTAGAGCTCAAGAGATAGGTGCCTTACTGAATGTGCTTTAAGGTGTTATGGGGAGGAAAAATTCATGGCATGCCATGATGATTGTATGGACCAACCCTCCTATTAATTGGGTAAAACTCAATAAGGATGGAGCTTTTGCTCAGTATTCTCTCATTGTTACAACAGGGGGTGTTTTAAGGGATTCTAATGGCAAGTAGTTAGTAGGTGTTGTAGTGAAAATTAGGTGATTTCGGTTTTAGATGTGGAATTATGGGGCTTTTATGAAGGATTAAAAATGGCATGGGATATGGGTTTCAAAGAGATTTAACTGGAGAGTAATAATGAATGTGCAGTGACCATAATTTCTAATGAGGCCCATTACGCTAACAGCCATATTCATCTTCTTTAAGGAATCTGTGGCTTGCTTCAAATGTAGTGGACATTAAAAATAAAGCATGTGTATAGAGAAGCTAATATTGTGGCAGACAAACTTATAGCTTTCACTAAGAACCTCCAACTTTGGCATCATTATTTTTAGCAACATCCCTAGGAGATTGTGTATTGGGTTGTTCATAACATTTATGGTGTTGGTTATACTAGGGTTGTACCTAGCTAATTTTTCTTTTTTTGTTCTGGCTTATTGCCTCCCTCTTAAGCAAAAAAATAATCGAGTCTTTGGGATTCTCAGGAACTGAAGCTATAGGGAGATTTATATATATGAGACCAATTGTTATGTTCATAGATAATTTTTGTAAGTTATTTTACTCAAAAGTTTAGATTTAATACCTTAAAAGCAAATGGAATGGAGAAGTGCATATTTGGAAGGGAGAAAAAAAGATAATAATTACAGTTTAAAGACTATAGTATATATATATATATATATATA
>CATIWM010257022.1:0-17082 GCA_949671775.1 Mallotus repandus
ATAATAATAATATTTTTAATCAAATATCAAGGAAAAGTTCAAATTAATCCTCCTTCTATGCTAAAGCTCAATTTAGTCCCTAAGGTTACTCATGTAAACAAGTCAACTAGATTCAATTCATGAAAAATACACATAGTCAAATAGAATGGTTTAAAATGCATATGTTCACATAATATTAATTATGGATGAAAATAGGGATGTTACAACTACAAATCAACTGATAATCCTCCCAAGCACAAAGCCAACCATCAAAACAATTGCCACCTTCACCCATTTACGCTTATGAACATTTTCTTGTTTATTCCTTTCAATATTCCTCAATAATCCAACAATCACACTTCTCGCGCGATTTGGCATGGGTGGATCATACCATTAAAAGAATTGGCAAGCTCCATCCATATGTAATTACATAAATTGAATTAACATTAGAAACCTATGGTCAATATCCTAATCTGAAATTCAATTTAAAATGAAAACCATTTAACTCACTCTAAAATTTTTACACCCAAAAAACCATCTTCCGGGATTTGCATTTGTCCATGATGTCTTCAACAAAGCTACCTCGCTACATCGACAATGTCGAACTTCCGTATGCTGCTTCATTTTTTTCTTCCAATCTCGTTTCAAGTTCAAAAGTTTTAAGGGTGAAGAATGCTTAGATCGTGAATGAGAACGGTCTCAGATAATGAAAGTGCAGAGATGACGAGATGAATGAGAAAAAAGCTTGAAGGATGAAGAGAAGAAGAAGATAACTAAATGAAGCATTTTAGGTTTCGATTTGGGAGAAGGAGAATAGAACGTGATTTTAGAATTACGGTTTAGATTTTAGGATAAAATGAGAGAATTAGGGATTTTACAATAAAGAACATAATGAAAGAGATTAAAATAACAAAAATTACCTAGCTTTTTGCTGATGTGTCATATGATGTGCCACCTCTAGTAAGCCACGCCATAAAAAATGGCATGAAATTAGAAAGCGACTTCTCGATGTAGGAAAAATTAATGTTAAGTAATTAAGAAGATACAAATTAAAATTTTGATACTATTTTATTATTAAGTGTAAAGTTTAATGACTATATGTATAATTTACACTTACTTCTACTAATAGAAGCTCAGTCCTTTGTAGATGTAATACTAGTAACTGTCATGGAGGCCAAAGTGTCTTTGTTGTTTTTTTTTTTTTTTTTTTGAAATTTGCACATTATATTGCAAGGAGACAACGCCTTGGGGCGGAAAACGATAAATGGATAGACTGTTCATGAAGCAAAATAAGAGCTTTACCTATCTAAGCTCAAACTTGTCTTTGAGGATGTCATAATGGACAACCAGTTTTCAGACCTCAGAGAAATTTAAACCAGTCATAAATCGACCTAAAACAAGATTCTCATGCGTCAACGACAACAATCTAGAAAAAAACTAAAAAAACCAGAGCAAAATCTAACTAGAATACTTTCACCACCTAAGTAGCAATAAAAAATACAGACTAATACAACAAATATTAAATAAACAAAAAGGTTAGTCTGCAAAAAAATCAGCACATCCTTTTGCTATCCTGAGGTATAGATCGGCCATACAGTCCACCGCTGGCCAAGAACTGGAGCTCGAAGCAATAGCTTCTGGCCATGGATCAGTTACTACCAGGCGGCTACTACTGTCCGGCACCACCAGATTTCTGGTTGCTCAAGGCTTATCTATCAGCTCCTCCATTCTTCTTTGGATCCTCTAGAACTACAAGCTTCTATAAGTGGCTTGTACTTTGACCTTCAAAAACTACTAGATCACTTGATCTAGACCCAAGATCCATTGATTTTTAAGATAAAAACTAGAAGGATTTGAGACTAGATTCAAATCCCTATTATTTGAGAACTAAAACAGTAAAAGAAAGAGAAAATAAAGAGGAGAAAGGAAAGCAGTGGTGGTTTTTTGCCACACCAAGTCAAGAAACCTTGGAAAAAAAAAAACCACTTAAAAGACTATTTTCTATATTAGAGAGAGGGACTTAACGACTGCCTACTCATTTGCCAAAATCCATTGCCTTTGCTGTTCCT
This sequence comes from Mallotus repandus, assembly GCA_949671775.1. Lineage (NCBI taxonomy): Eukaryota > Viridiplantae > Streptophyta > Magnoliopsida > Malpighiales > Euphorbiaceae > Mallotus > Mallotus repandus. Next base: position 2,049 of record CATIWM010257022.1, read on the forward strand.
GTACCTTCGCCTCTTTCAATATAATCTTTCTCTTGTTTGGTAAAAACGTAAAAGTCCCGAGACACCGAGCATTATCCGCGAAAAAAAATGCCAAATTGGCGAACCTTGATATCTGACTTGACAACAATAAAGAATTTGGCGTGGGTTTACACTTTTGAGCCACCAATAAGCTTTTGCTTTATTGGAGACATGAAGTGGCATTGAGCAACTTTTTTTTTTTTAGGCGTTGAGCAGATTCAGTCACTGATACCTCAAATAAAAATGAAAAACTTTTGTCCATTTGCTCATTTCACATATTTAAATAAAAACAAACAAAGAAAATTAGTAAATTAAGGAAATATTAACGGACATACTTGGAAAAGTCTAAAATTTCTATGTAAGAAATTTCAATCCAATTAATGTTATTAGTGCTGTCTACCAATACAATTCAAGTAAAAGAAAAAAATAGCCAACGCACTTGGTTAAAGACCATCCTATGTGTGGATGAGATATTAGAGGTGGATGGTTTAATCCCCACTTTCCCTCCACTCATAATATGTAAATTATTAAAAATAAAAAAATAAAAAATATGAAAACTCCTCTCCTGTAGGTTCGATTTCTATTATCCTTAATTTAAAATAAAGGACCGTCTTCTGTTGTGCAGTGTATTAAAATTTAGTTCATATGACTTTTCTATTAACCTATGAAACACCGACATTTTAAATAAAATAGAGTATTCGTGTCAGACACTTTTTGGATACTGACACGTGTCCTATTATTTTATTATTTTTAGAAAACGGAAAGGACATGACTGAAACATGTGAAAAATATGACATGACACTTTTACAACAAGGCGGAAAATTTTTTTAGCTCCATTTTTTGTATAATTTCATTTCATTAATAATTTAATTTAATTTAATAATATATTTAATTGATCACTTGATTATATTAAGTGTTTAAATTTCATGAAATTTCTATTTTATCACACTAATTTTATTTTTGTAATAAATCATTTTTATATAATAGAAAATAATACACTTTTATATGAAATATATATATATATATATAACATATTCCGGCCATATCCATGTTCTGTGTCCCCGTACTTCTTAGCTATTAGCAAAAAAAAAAAAAAAAAAAAAAAAAAAAGGATAAAGCTTGTTTTTTTGTTTTTTCAAAGTAACAGCTCAGATTCAGTATTGCTTTCTACTTTAAATCAAGTCCCACTTTTCAGTATTACTAAAAAGAAAATGAACACACACAAACAAAAAAATTCATGTTAAATAGTTGTAAGTTGCAAGGAAAATTCATGGTAATTTCTTGCCTGTTCACTCAATTATTTGATAAAAATAATAACCTGAGTTGAGCCTGGATGGATTGAGACAATGCAGGACAACGAGTGCAACTTGCTCATAACTCAGACAGCAATATTCCACCAAATGATTTCCTGATTGGCCCGTTGAGGAGCACATCAAACATTCAATACACATTTTGGAAAAAGCTGGAGTAGGTGAGCAGAAGGAAAATCAAAATTCAAAACCATGCTTGTACACAAAGCTGTAATTGTTTTAAAAATCCAGAAGCAGCTGCGGAAGAATCCGCTCCAAATGACTCGCTTCAATCTTACTAACTCCCTCTGCTTCAGCAATTGTAGCAGCACGCTGCACAGCCTCTGCATCAAAATAAGCAGCACTTTTTCACAGCAATTTTTATGTATATATTTTTAACAATAGAATAAAAGATATATATATATGTATATGGTTTAACCTGAAATAAATATTCGTAGAAGCTCACAACTCAACTTCAGTCCATTAGAATTAGCTGCAGAAAAAAAAAATGAACACTTGATGATATCTCAATGGTGATTCATTCACCTGACATCAATGAATGAGCATGAGAAATGGTGCACAATACCAGAAGTGGACCGAATCTTTTTAGGTGTTCCGACGCCCATCTGCACCAATATAGAATAATGAGATCGAAATGCCGATTCTGAAAATAAAAATTGAAGCTTCGTCTACCAGGCAATGGACGCTTGGTTTTAACAAGAATAAGAAGAAATTCGCACAATTCAACAGAAGAAACAAGCAACTACATGATAAGAGAGAACCCATATGGCAATATGTAAATGCTGAAAAGATGACATGATTAATGTGGGTCAATGGGAGTAACATCTGGCAAATGTTTCTGGGTTTCAAAATGTACGGGGAAAAAAATCAGATGGGAAGAAGAAAACCTCGCAGTCCATGGCATCGGTTCCTTCATCTTTCTCGCGTTCTGCTGCAAAATCACACGGATTTAGTCAATTAATTCAGATAAAACAAAAGAACATTATTGAGTTATGGAATTACGGACCGAGGGATCTTCTTCTGGTCCAGAAGAACTTGAAAATGGCGTTGATTAAAGCCTAAAGAATCGAAAACAAAAACCAACAAATTAATTTTCATGGCGATTCTATCCAATAAGCAAGTATATGAATAAGGCAGACAGATAGGCATAAACATACAGGATCAAATGTGTTTTCCTCCATTATAGTCCTGCGATGGACTGCCTCTCCCAAAGAAGAAATTGGGGCTTCGGTTTGTTCAAATTAATAATTACTGTATTTTGGCCAATCGAAACGGCCAAGCCCTTATAGCTCAGTGGAAGAGCGTCAGTCTTGTAAACTGAAGGTCCGCATTTCGATAGGGCATTTACCTAACTTTTAAGAATCTCCATGTTTACTCTGTGGGCTCAAGGCTGCATGACAAGCTCAGGGTCAGGAATGGACTACCACGAAAGGCCTAATCTGCTCGAGCCTGCATATCTTGTGGAGTGGCTGAATAGAATAGAGGAAATAAGCCTTATTTTGTTTGGTCCTGGCCTGGCACTACTTTCCTCAATCTAGGTGGCAACTTTTTGTTGTTAAAAGAATGTTTTCAATTATATGAATCGATGAAAAAATGTTATCAGAAGCATATATCAGCCGCATTGAAAATGTCTACAGAAGAAGGCAGATAGTTAGGCTACATTCCTCCATTTCACACCAGAAACAGTCAGAATTCTTGTAAAACAAGAGATGGGCAATTGGCATTTTGTCTAAAAAAAAAGCTTCATGAAGCAGCAGGAAGCATTACTTACTATGATCTAATTAGTTAAATTGTATAAACTGTGTGCTTCACCATGGATTATATGGGGATATATACCCGAAAACCATCACGGGTACTCGGTGTTTTAATAAATTTTAATAATACGAGTACATGTGGATGTGGTATCTTTTGGTACCCCAAAAAGAATACTTAGGGAAAGCTAATTAATGTTCTTTACTGGTGGATGGAATCAAATTTTACCCTAATCACAGGCTAAGTTCAGGAAAAAGTGCCGATACAAACTCTATATTGGATATATTCTTAATGAATATACATGTATATGTGTGTGCCTCTATTGGTCATTGCAACATCAAATGAACATTAGGCGTTGCTTGAATACCCTCTAATGGCGCCGTGACATTTGCACATGGTGGTGGCGGAAAGTTACAGCATCACAAATTAAACTTATATTAATTAATAAAGGAAGAAGATTGCTTGCCCTCCCATTCATCATATGATCTCGTTTGGCCATTTTTTTTTATGCTTCTTTTTCCACTAACCTATAATTAGGGTCTAAAATTTCGGAGCGTTCTATTAATTTTCACACAAAGCAATAATTTATAGTCCTTTGTCTTGCAATAGACTTTGCCTATGTAAAGTTAATCAACAAATATAAAAGATTTCATATTTAAAATGAAAAAAAAAAAGTATTTAATTCTAAGTGCAATATATCCATTTACATTTTTTTAATAACCGATTCATATAGATTATAATTTTAATTAACACGCAAACTGATATTAGAATATTAAATTTTAGCACTACTTAAGAAAAAAAACTGCATTTACACATCAAAGCTAATAATTAACCTGTAAATAGCTTTTGTGATTAAGAAAATTAGCTGATGGATTCAAGCATGTGAATGAAAGTATTAAACCCTTCAATCAAATGAACACTCCTTGGCCCTGCCAGTAGAAAAGAAATGTCATGTTCTGCTTTTGGGTAGTTTGAGTTGCATTTCTACACCGTATAATAGTACTGGGTGTTGTTAACATTATGAAGGTGCGGTATACAGTATCTATTTTTGCAGCAGTAAATTTTTTTACTCTCCACCAGCTGTATAATATTTCAGTTTGTTATTTGTGAGCTGTATAGAATCTTCTATAACCTTCTATAGGCGTGGTCATCAAGTCACACAACTTGTATATATTTGTATCCTTCTTTTTCTTTTGTTTTAAGTAAGAAGAAATACAAAATATTTTCTTTCATATTCCATATTTTTTTCATGGTATCAAAGTAGGTTGATACCAGGCCTGTTGCTCTTGCTATGTAAATGGAGAAAGGCAACAATTCAACCATAGCTGATGGTACTGCCAGGGCGATCCGTTTTCCTCCAAAGCTCAGATCACCCAGGAATGGTGTTAGTGACAGCACCATTGACAGGACCAAATTATTTGATATGGAGTAGGTCCATGAAGATTGCACTAAGAGCAAAACTCAAGTTGGGTTTTATTGATGGTAGAATTGGAAAGCCAAAGGAAGGCGATGAGAAATTTAAACAATGGACAAGAGTAGATTACATGGTCACATCTTGGATTCTCAACTCACTATCAAAGGACATAGCAGAGGCGTTTCTCTACACAGATTCAGCCAAGGATTTATGGGAAGAATTAGCAAAACATTTTGGTGAAAGCAATGGCCTATTGATTTATCAGATCCAGAGAGATATCAGTTCAATTTCGTAGGAAAATGAATCTATTGCAAAGTACTATACAAGGCTTAAAAAATTATGGGATGAGCTTGCTTGTTTAATGCCCATTCCAACATGTACCTGTGGGACAGCGAAAGTTTTTGCAGATCAAAATACATTCAACAAACTTATTTAGTTTCTTATGGGACTTAATGAGTGCTACGATCATGTGAAGAATCAGATTTTGGTTATGGATCCTATACCATCTGTCAATCATACTTATTCTATGATTCTGAGAGTTGAAAAACAGAGAGAAGTGAATATTAGTTTCCATGAGGCTACAGATACTAATGCTTTGATAGCAAAAACATAAAACAACGATGGGTTTTACAAAAGAGAAAATGCAGGAAGAGGCAGTCAACGAAAATATGACAATAATAAGAGGGATAAAGAGAGCAGATACTGTGAGCATTGTAATATTAAAGGGCATGATAAGGAAACTTATTTTAAACTGAATGGATATCCTGATTAGTACAAAGACCTCAAGATTCAGCAAAAGAAGGCACCCAGCAAAAACATGGCAAATATGGCTAAGACTCCATTGGATTTCACCTCTGAAGAAAAGACTAACAGTAATGCAGACTTGGCAAACATGGTGCACCAAGAATTAATTAAACTCATGAAAGGGAAGATGCATCTGGAAGGTAACCATGTGAAATTTGCCAATTTTGATAATTATGCGGGTAATTCTTTAACTCATAATGCTTTGAGTATAGCATTAAGTACTATTGATGTATTAAGACTCGGCACTTGGATTCTTGACATTGGTGCCACGAACCACATATGTGCAGAAAAATATTTATTTGAAAACCTGAAACCAATAACAAAATCCTTAGTTGTTCACCTGCCTGATGGCTCCAAGAAAATTGTTAAACACATTGTTGATATAAACTTATCATCACAATTATCTTTAAAACATACCTTATACATACCATCCTTCAAATTTAATCTTTTGTCAGTAAATAAACTTGCAAAATCTCTTCAAATTAAATTCATATTCTTGCCTGACCGATGTTTATTACAGGACCTACGGACTGACAAGCTTTTGGCAGTGGGAAAACTGATAGGCAACCTATATGCTTTGGATGTTACTTGTTTCAATAGCAATGGAAATTGTTCTTGTCATTCTGATTTTATTAATGCTTGTAAAGACAAAGTTTTAAACAGCAATAATATTTCAAATTATATGTTTATGTGGCATAAACGCATGGGACACGCATCAATAAATGTTTTAAAACAAATTCATTTTCTTGATAACATTGATGACTATAAATTATTGCACACTTGTGAGGTATGTTACAAATTTAAATAGCAGAGACTTTCTTTTCCATTAAGCTCAATTAGTTCTTCAAAACCTTTTCAATTATTGCATATTTACATATGGGGTCCTTACAAAGAACAATGTCTAAATGACGCACACTATGTGCTTTCAATTGTTGATGATTTTTCTCGAGCCACCTAGACATTTCTCATGAAAACCAAAGATTAGACTTACCCTGTTTTTATTCATTTTCATAAACTAATCCGAAACTAGTTCAACACTACTATTAAATCTATTAGAACAGATAATGGATCAGAATTTGTGAGTCAAATCTTTATAGCTTATCTTTCTCAAAGGGGCATTATACACCAAAGGACCTGCACTTATACTCCATAGCAAAATGGAGTGGTTGAAAGAAAACACAAACATTTGTTGCAAGTAGTGAGAGCCCTCATGTTTCAATCAAATTTGCCAAAGAAATTTTGGGGCCATTCCATTTTAATGGCCACTCACATCATCAATAGATTGCCAACAAAAATTCTTGATTAGAAAACCCCTTTTGAACTTCTTTTTCAAAGACCACCCGATTACTCAAACCTTAAGGTTTTCGGCTATTTATATTTTATAATAAATACAATACCTCATAAATCAAAATTTGATTCAAGAGCTTTCAAATGCATATTCATAGGATATGACCCTGGTAAAAAAGCCTATAAAGTTTATGATGTTTAGTCTCACAAAGTCCATATCTCACGAGATGTCATCTTTCATGAGTCAATTTTTCCATATCATAACCAACATACTTCACATGATTCTGAAAATCCCTTACCTTTACCTGTAGTTGAATTACACAATTATGATATTCATCACACAAATGATGATATCACCACCATTGAACTAGTTGTTCACACAAGTGAGTCAATCCCATTATATGAACCAGCTCACTCTATAAGACAAAGTACCAGGCACAGAGCACGACCAGTTTGGTTAAATGATTATATAATAAATGCAGCTTATGCACCTATCAGCTCTACTGTCCAAAGTTTGTCGGTAAATCAGGTAGTAACACCAACCTCTTACACTCCACCCACTTATCCTTTCTATAATACTCCTGTTCTTTCTTCTGCATATTCTTCGTTCTTGGCAAACATGTCAGGTATTCAAGAACCAAGCTTTTATGATCAAGCCAGTACTGATGCTAATTGGCTTAAGGCCATGAATAAAGAATTATCTGCTCTAGAGAAAAATGGGACCTGGGAACTCACTAATTTGCCATAAGGAAAGCAAGCTATAGGTTGTAAGTGGGTATATAAAGTTAAGTTGCATCCAGATGGCATTATAGATAGATACAAGGCCAGGTTGGTTGCAAAAGGGTATCAACAGGTTGAAGGCATCGATTACACTGAAAGTTTTTCACCAGTGGCAAAGCTTGTAACAGTCAGACTCTTCTTAGCTATTTCTACAGCAAAGTCATGGCCAATACACCAAATTGATATAAACAATGCATTCTTGCATGGTTTTTTAGAGGAGGAAGTATATATGCAACCACCTAAAGGATATCATAAAGCAAAGGAGGGGCAGGTTTGCAAATTGAAACGATCCCTATATGGACTCATACAAGCTTCTCGCCAATGGAATTCTGAATTTTATAGTAAATTGCAAGCTATTGGTTTCATATAATTCATTCATGATTACTGTTTATTCACATGGAAACTAACAAGTCCTTTCTAGCTCTTCTTGTTTATGTAGATGACGTTCTCATTACTGGGACTTTGGTGACCAAAATCAATTCAGTTAAGGAGTACCTACATTCCATGTTTACCATTAAAGATCTTGGCTACTCGAAGTATTTTCTTGGGCTCGAGATAGTTGGAAGTTCTATTGGAATGATGATCAATTAGCGTAAATACATCATTGATTTAATAGCAGATGTTGGATTAATGGGAACAAAACCAACCTTGACGCCTTGCAAGAAAGGTGAGAAGCTGCTTCCTACTCATGGTAGACCTCTAGATGATCCAAACAAATACAGGCGGCTGGTAGGAAGACTTTTATACTTGAATCTCACAAGGCCCGATATAACATTTATCGTGCAGCAATTAAGCCAATTTGTCAATTCTCCATACACTTCACATTGGGATGCAACGTTGCATTTGCTAAAATATCTCAAGGGCTTTTTTATTCAGCTCATAACTCCTTACAGTTGCAATCTTATTGTGATGCTAATAGGGTCACTTGTACTGAAACTCGAAGATCACTCACTGGCTGCTGCATTTATCTTGGTTCCTCCCTCATTTCATGGAAAACTAAAAAATAAAACATTGTTTCCAAGTCCTCTGCAGAAGCATAATATCACAACCTTGCATCAACAGCTTGCGAGCTTCAATGGATTTCTTACATATTATAAGACTTTGGTATTCCCTTACAACTGCCTATTCCCCTCAAGTGTGATAACGAAGCTGCCATTCACATTACTTCAAATCTTGTGTTTCATGAATGTACAAAACATCTCGTTATTGATTGCCATCTTGTTCGAAATTATTTTAAACAAGGTTTCATACTTCCACAAGGGCTGATCTCTTCACCAAAGCTTTAACAGGGCCACAATTTCATTTCTTAACTTCCAAGTTGGGTTTGTGCGATTTGCATCAACCTCCAACTTGAGGGGGGGATGTTAACATTATGAAGGTGCAGTATACAGTATCTATTTCTTGCAACAGAAAATCTTTTTCCTCTCCACCAACTGTATAATATTTCAGTTTGTTATTTATGAGCTGTATAGAATCTTTTATAACCTTCTATAAGCATGATCATCAAGTCACACAACTTGTAAATATTTATATCCTTCTTCTCCTTTGTTTTAAGTAAGAAGAAATACAAAATATTTTCTTCCATCTTCCATATTTTTTTTCAGGTGTGTGCATGTAACAATTCATATCTCATCAATTTTGCAAGAAGTTAGTGGATTATCGTGATTTTTGATTTGTATATGAGCTTTCACTTGGTGGAAAATACACACACAAAAAAAGCTTTTTTTGTCATGTGATTGTCTGATAAGCAGGATCAATAATTGGCACATTAAAAGAAAAAATAAAGTAGAACAAAAAAATTTAAAACAAATGAGACGTAATCAATGAGACAATCTTTCATTAAATTTCTATTAACCTGTATTTAATTATAAGCTCGATGTTAATTAACTATGAGTATTAACCAATAACCTGTCTCTACCCTTACATGTTTGAGCTGTGACTTGACATTTCCCATACTTTTATCTCTCCATCAAGACTTCCACTACAAATCGACAAGGACCGGCCATTATCAGACCTTCCACTTCCTTTAACTGCTACAAGTGACTTAACTGGCCGTTCATGTCCCTCCAAAACCACCATGCAACAATAGCCACTATTTTTCCCATATTGCTGCCAAATCCTCACCGTACGATCTGATGACCCACTTACTATCAAATGATTCACATGCATCAAGCACAATATAGCCCCTGTATGACCCAACGATGCCTCCACAAGCACCATTTGATTATGTTCATTATCTTGATCATCATCAGCATCCTTCCTCTCCCATACCATGATCGAACGGTCACAGCTGCCAGAGAACAACACCGATCCATCGCCATTCAATGCAAGTGCATTAACAGTTGATTTATGCTTTTCTAAAGTGGCAACCAAACTGTGTTTTCTTTCCTTGCCAACTCTCTTCCAAACCCTAATCAATCCATCAGCAGAACCTGTGTAAACGGTTCCATCATCAGACACAGCAACTGTGTTGACAGCATCTTGATGAGCTAATACTGATTCTAAACACCGATTATTCTTAACACTCCATATCTTAAAACTTTTATCCCAAGAAACTGAGTACATAAACCCTCCATGCAAAGCTAACCCGGAAACTGTATCCCAATGTTCGATCCAAAGCCGCTTCCTGTGACGCCTAACCTTAACGTAGTTTCTTGGCAGCAAGAAATGGCAGAGCCTGTCTTTAACAGTAGGGAGAGTGCGAACAAGTGCAAGGTGATATTCTTTGGACAAAGAAGATTGATGGGAGATTTGCCAGACTCTTATCTTGCAGTCCTGATGGGCTGTGAAGAGCTTTGTGTTGTGGAAAGCTATGGATTTGATGGACCCAGAAGTTTGATCATTCGTAATGAATGTATTGATGTGGGTGTAATTAGATAAATCAAAGACGTTGATTTCACTGATTGAGGCTGCGTAAAGGAGGCTGTTGTGGACTGCCAAGCAGCTAATTTGTGGAGTTGGGGTCTTGAGGGTGGTGATGCATTTGTGTTCTAGAGGCTGAATACAAGAATAATCCATGTTTTAGCTTTAGCTAGCTTTTGATAGTTTGTGGCAATGGCTAGAATATATATAGCAATTCAGTTCAAAAAAAAAAAAAGCTATGATTAATTAAAGTGGAAGATCATGTGGGTGTTGGGAAGCAAAGGTATATTAGAGGCTAAAATTTTTAAAATAATTTAGGGTTTGATAAAGTTACACTTGGCGTGAATTGGAAAGACGAACTGATTTAGCTGGTCTCTGTGTATATATATTTGTGGGTCCAAAAATCAACTGACATTAATGTACTAACAATAGCCAAAAAAAAAAAAAACAAAGCCTCCACTTGTCGAAAGATGTGTTGGTCGCTCGAAATTGGAGGACATGTTCAATTCCTTGTGTTAATAATGGTCGGTTAAATAATTTCTGTCAAATGTTCTTTTTTGCCTTACAATGCTTAGCATTTGTGATCGGGAAACCATTGAAAATAATTCATAGAATATTTTATTACAAATCACATGTGTCGGAGCTCACAAAAATTTGTACCTAATGACGTTGAGTGGATATTAAGTCATTTTTTTTAATAAACTATCGATATTTAAAATTTAATAAAATTTAATTAATTTAATTTAATTTAAATAAAATTATAAAAATATTTTAAAAATATATATTAAAAATTGAACAATCTAATAGTGTACTCTTTTTAAGATATTAATAGATTAAAATTTTTATTCTATTTTTTTCCTTATATTAACATTTATAGTTCATTAATATTAATATAGATTTCATTGTTTTTGTTATAAATAAATCATAAATTAATTATTTCTATATATAATTTACCTCTTATTAAATTTTTAAATCAATTATTGTATTAAAAAATGATATATAAAGTATAAAAGTAAACAAGCATATATAAATAACAACCGTGGAGCTAAAAGGAGACCAATGTCTTGAACAAATAAACAAATTATTTAGGTTCTCGAGTAATTTAATCAAATATATGTATACTTTTTAACTAGCCCTATGAATTTGTGATATATTCATGGAACCAAATCATACAATGTTTTAATTAATTGTTAATTAGCTCTTTATTATATATATGTGCATGATGGCACCACTCTCCTTAAGGAAAACTTTTTGAGATAATATTCAAAAGTAAGCCATATTTTAGTGCTTGGATGGTAGCCCAAAAACATGGTTTATGCCTTTTAATTGTGTTTAGTTTGGTAAATGATTGCAAATCATGTAATCAAAGACCTATTATAAAAATAAACAAAACATTAACCATTAGGTCCATTTCGATTTGAATTAATATACTTGACATGTGTTGGGTGGAGATTGTACAAGGCCTTTTAATTGTGCAACACACATCATTAAAGTGAATTAATTGGTTTTCCCCGAGTATGTATATAATATTGATAGTTAGTGAGGCATGAGATGATTTATATCAAAAGTTTTTACTTCTTTTAGAGAAAATAATCAATCTTTCATTCATTAAAAGTAAATTTTGATGAAAGGATAATAGAAAATAATAATACAATCAAAAAATATTAAAATTACAAAATTTTTTATTTTTATTTTTCAATTGCGTTGATAGAATTTTTCTGATTTATAATTCAGCAATGGCGTTATTTAGCCGTAAATCAACTCTCTGATCTTTAAATGAGTTTGATTGCATAAAAAATTTATAATCCAAATTTTATAAAGAAAAATAATAAAAATTCCATTAAGGGCAAGAACTTCAATCAAAAGATAAACAAATCATAGACCTATATTTATTTAATGAAAAAAATAAAATAAAAATAAAAAAGATCACCGCCAATCAAAAAGATGATCAGCGGTATCCAAAAAAAAATTATAATGAAAACCAAAAGTTGAGAAAAAAGAGAGAAAAATAAGAGTTTAGGGTTTTTTTCTTTTCTAATTGATAATTAGATCTATATGAAAAGTTTTTATTTATTTATTTATGGAGTTAAATTGCTGAATAATTTCTTCTTTGTTAATTAAAATTTGATTTACACATATAGTATTTCAGTAATTAATTAGGATTGCGCTAGATTGATATGCTAAAGATCATTAGAATTATCTAAGATTACGGCCAACCAATAATTATCAGTTGATAGAAATGGTTTTTTTATATTTTGGGTTTAAGTTATGTCAGTTACATTAAATTAATTTTTGAAAAATTCTTATGATTCTGTCCAGTTTATTAATTAGAATTTAAGAGGTTATGAATACCAATAGTTGAAAAAAAATAATATCAACTCATATACAAGCTGATACAATATATATATATATATATATATATATAATGATTTATTTCTAAAAAAATTACTTTATTATGTAATTCACTTAGAATGGGCTTAAGGAGAAGCTTTAACTCAGATAAACTATTAATATGTTATGTTCAAGACTTTGAGCCCATAACCACTGCTGCCATCCAAGTACATGGGCCTGCTCATATCTTCATCAATGGGCCCGACAATTACTTATCCGAGCCAACATCAGGTAGAAGGGCCTTTGCACTTGGCAACATGGTGCTAGTTTGAAAAAAAAAATTAACAGTGTTTAAAGTTTTTAATTTTTTATTTAGTTAAATATAAAAAATGGTAAATAAATTTCAACAAGTTTTATATGTCAAAAATAGATATATAGTCCATTTTAAATAATAAACTAATTTAAATACTTAATTAAATAAAAATTCAAACATTAAATTATGAAAATCAAAGATTTATTCATTATTGACATATTTTATTTAAAAAAAAAGTTAAAATGTGTTAAATTTATGAATGCAATTCAAATATACCATGCACTTTTCTTCCTTTTTCTTTAAAGAGTCTCTTTTGAAGTTCTATTTAATTATAAAATGGGCCAATCTTTGATCATTTATAGAAATCAAAATCATTTAAAACAATATGGTTGAAAAAAAAATCATTGCATTGTAGCATTTAAATTTGTTCTCAAAAAGAAAAAAGTGTGTGGGACTTTCTATAAATGAAGATGAGAATGATCTTTTGGCATAAAACAAAACAAAACAAAAAGAAAAGGGCCAGTTTTGAGATTGACGTATCAAAACCAATTTGGCACCAAAAATTGAACCATAGAAAAGGAAAGGACGAGCAGGCTTGGAACTTGATCGATGATCAATGCTTTGAGCACGTCGAATTAGCCAATCCCCACACAAAAATACCCAACAACAACTAAAAAAGAGTAAAAAAGTTAAAGAGTGATCACTGATCGAGAGCTGTGGAGAAGGGCAATGTGGAGCAAAATGGCGACCCATGCAAGAAGACATGTGGGTAATCTCTGTTTCTCGAGGATATTGTCTTGGCCATCACCAACATATCATACATAATTGTGTACCCTTTTTTTAATTTGAATTTTTTATTAATTTTAAAACAGGAAATTACAACGATATGTTATATATAGTTTGTGGATTAGTTGGTTGATGTTATATTCATATTATTCGTAGAAAAAAGTTTAATGTCTCTTATTTTATAAGGTATGCTTCAATAATTGATTTAAAAATATGAAGGAAAATTAAATTTATTTTAAAATTTGTAGCAAAAGTACATTAAACTATATATATATATATATATATATATTTGGTACATGCATAAAAATAATATAAGCATCCAGCAGTTAATTTTTAAATTTTATTATTATTATTATTATTATTTTAACAGTTGTAACCTTTCAAAATGTTATTTATTAACTGCAAACTGTTATTATATATAGAACAGTTTTGGTGTAAATTAATGTATCTTTTTCTCTCTTATTTTCTCTATAATTCTCTCCACCAAAAATAAAAAGTTCTTTACAAATTTACAGAATTTGCTATCTGTGAATTCAATACTTTATTGTATCCTGTATATTGCTTTAACCTATAGGAAATATAGTGGGGGCAATTAATGTCTTAAAGATAATAATTCTCACGTTTTAAAGTCATTCTAAATACCCACTACTCTAACACTATATATATTATTAATACATCAATCATATTATGGTATCTATCAAATTATTCATCATATTAACTACTACTACTACTATTATTATTAGGCCAAAAGTCCAAATTGGATTCTCAACTTTTGGCCAAAGTTTGGATTGGACCCTTATATTTTTTTTATTCCTATTTGAAATTTTATTGTCCAATATTATCTCATATTGGACCTTATCTAGACGAAAGCTCAAACGGACGTTAGATAATGCACTGCTAGACTTGTGGGACCCACTAAACCAGTCTGCCTCACATGCCATATCAGAGCAGACCACTCCACCACCTACCCCGCTACCCACCCAACCCTCGTTTGTTAGCCAAAATAGTAATCTCTATACCAAAAAAAAAATACACTCTCTCTCTCTCTCTCTCTCTCTCAATAGGTGTATGGACCACCACCTGTACCATCCAACATCACTACTACCTCCACTATGCAACACCACCATCACCACGAGTTGTCAACACCACCACCTGCACTTTTATCATCAATTGCCATCGTCACCACAAGCACCTATTACCATCATCAATACAACACCAAACACTACTATCCTAATACCATCCACCACTATCAACAACTAGCACCATTGGCGCTGCCACCATCCATTACCACGGCCTCTCATCAACAATGCCCACCACCTACACCAAAAGAGAATTTCTATCACTGTCCTAACACCACAATCAATAAACAACTACCCA
>CATIWM010257029.1:0-10016 GCA_949671775.1 Mallotus repandus
AAAAAAAAAAAAAATCAGTCTTGATAATAGTTGGTCGATTCGTTCAACAGGCGAACTTGTAAGAAAAATAAAACCAGTGAATGATGTGCCAGATGAAATTTCGGTACTATCGAGTCGAGTCGAGTCGATTAGTTCAGATCAGACCCATGTCCTTGACCTGTTGGATCGTTGGATCAGTTCGGTTAACCGACTCCTCTAGGCTTAGAGAATCAGTTTGGCCCTGACGACCAAAGTCCTGAATTTAAAAGACAATCTTGTGTAATTATTGGAACAATTGGTAAGCTTAACGACAGCTTACTCATACCTACCAACTGAAAAGAGAAAAGAGGAAAAAAAACCGCCAAAAGAGAAGAATGGTAGCTGAAGGCCATTTGATAAATTTGTCTTAAAAACCCCGTCCAGATATTTGTAAGTGTCGCGTTTTCTGATTCATTCTACAAGTGACACATCAAAGTTGTTGACCTTTTCGGTCTGGATTAATAGGGTTCTTGTTCTTGTTGTTTTTTTTTGGCCAAAAAAATGATCAACTGGTGCAGTAGTAGCAGCAGTAGCTGGTGGAGAAGCCAAGCTACCTTGAGGACATTGTACTTGCTGTTTTTGGGTCAAGTGGTTTCCTTTGTAATGGCACTTTGCAGCTTCGCTTCTTCTTTAGTAGCTGATCTTGGTAACTATTAAACAAAAACAACCCCTTATGAAGTATGCTTTTTCTTAGCTTTCATTGTTTGTTTTTGAATTTTAGAGTGGTTTTGATCTATCAAAGTTTGTGGGTTGTCTTTTTTCTGTTTTTTCTTCAGGTGTTGATGCACCCATCACTCAATCTAGCTTCAATTACTTAGCTTTAGCTTTAGTATATGGGAGCATTTTGCTATACAGGCGCCAAAAGCTACAGGTATATATGATCTTTTTTCCTCTTGTCTCTTTATTGTTATTATCAGCTTAGTATAAGTCAAATGGAAGAAAAGAACTAAAATTTGTATCTGCTGTTGTGGGTTTGGCATGCAGGTTTCCTGGTACTGGTATCTGCTTTTAGGATTTGTTGATGTTCAAGGCAATTATCTTGGTAAATATAGCTTCTTGTCCTTGCCGTTTGGAAGTTTGTGAAGCTAATTAGTTTTTATCAGAAACTGTTAAAGTGCTTGATGCTTTAATTCATATGCAGTTAATAAAGCATACCAGTACTCATCAATTACTAGTGTGACATTATTGGACTGCTGGACCGTAGCATGGGTCATAGGTCTCACATGGTTCTTCCTTGGCACTCGCTATTCGATATGGCAGCTGTTTGGTGCAGCCCTGTGTGTACTGGGGCTTGGTCTAGTGCTGCTCTCTGATGCTGGAGTGGGAGGTGGAGGTGACAACTTTTTCTCCTCTTTAAATTAATTGTGATTTGTAATCTCCATCTCCATATGATGGCTTTGTGCAAATGTTCATTGCTCTGCACTTCTAAGATTTTATCCTTGTGATTATTCACTATCACATTTATCTTGTAGGCGGTTCAAAGCCCCTTTTAGGGGATTTACTAGTTATTGCTGGTACAATTTTCTTTGCCTTCAGCAATGTTGGTGAGGTAAGTAAATCGTATTCACCTCTGTATCTAATTTGAAGCTCAAATCTCTGTGGCTCTGTGTCCAATGTTTCTCACTTATAGCAAAATTTTTCATGTACAGAATCAATTTTCAGAGATGTTTCCCTTCTAATATCCTCTTACAAATGCAGGAATTCTTTGTTAAGGAGAAAGATCGCGTTGAAGTGGTGGCAATGATGGGTACTTACGGATTTCTAGTGAGTGCGGTGCAGTTGTATCCTTCAAATTTTCAGTTTACTTTTCAGATTTTACTTCCTTTACTCATGATTATACCTGAAGACAGTTTTATGAGCCATGAATGTGATGTTTGAATATTTTTACGCTAACTGGATATGCATGTATGCTTGTAATCTATAACTTTGTACTAGATCTATACTGGAGTTGAAGAGCCTGGAATCAGTCAGCTGGTCTACTGATATTGTGAGTTATTTACTCTTGTATATACTCTTTCTATGCATTTCTATGTTATAAAGCATACTCACTTTTCAAAATGTCTTTGATTAGTTATTTTATGGAATTACCGACCCTATACATCTGTTTCGTTTTCAGATATTAGCTATGGCAGGCTATACTGTGTCGCTTTTCATGTTCTATACTCTTGTTCCATATGTTTTAAAGGTAAGTTTCTGTTTCGATAAAATTTCAAATTGCTTTTGCTGTTGAAAAAACTACACTTTCTTTGCTACTTCAAAAATATTTTATGCAGAACAAAGCGAGTTATAAATCTAGCAGACAGACACCATATTCACAAATCAAGTACTTAAATATGTCGCTTTGCTTCTGTGTTGTATCTGATTAAATCATGGTATAACAGTCTTCAAAGATTTTCTTCGTTGAACATGTAGTTGAGTGGAGCCACAATGTTCAATCTCTCCATCTTGACATCTGATATGTGGGCTGTGGTTGTTCGCATCTTCTTCTACCACCAGGAGGTACTATGCTGCACAATATATGAAGGTGGTTTGGTTATCGTTCTTTGGTAAAGTCACTGACCAAACTGCAATGTTTCAATTGTAGGTTGACTGGTTATACTTTGTTGCTTTCGCAATCGTAGCGGTTGGACTAATCATTTATTCAACATTGTACGTTCAGAGTTTTTCTTGTATTTTCTTTATATTCGGATGAAATCTGGAAAGTCATTTCCACTTTGAATATGAACGAAAATGAATTCATTCGAGTTCTTAAATGTTTGAAAGTTGCACTACAATAGAACTTGCAATCAATGATTGGTTAATTTATTCGACAGGGAGACGGATCCAGCTCCTGTTCCTGCTCTGGAGGATGTAAATTCCAATGCTAATGGACATTATCAAGTGCTTATTGATGAAAGTGCAGCGACCAGAAATGAGTCTTTAGTTTCATGAAGAGTGTAGCAGCTCATTACTCAGGCAACAGCTGAGAATATCTAAGGTGTGAAAGTCGAAAGCTTCATTACAATTTGCTGAATTTTAAATTTTCTTATGATTGCTTATATGATTTACATTGTGCAGGATTAATTCAGTTTATCATTCCTATTAACAGAAGTATCACTTGGGAAGGAAAAACTGCAAGCTTATGAAGACTATTGATGCAAATAACAAAACTGACAAGCTCACCCTTTTTATGATGCTTGTCCACAATGCTTTATTATTATTATTATTATTTTTATCTGGTGTAAAACTTGCTTCGAAGTTTTCGTAATCTAATGTTTTAGGTTCAATAATAACATGTTACCTTCAATGCTTTTTGTTTTTCCAATGTCAAACAGTGATGTGCGAGCCTTTTGGCATACCCTGTTCAAAGCTAATTTAGTAGTTAACTAATTCGGTTCGACTTGGGCAAGACTACAAGGGTAACAAAAATTTTCCAACAACTAATTCAATTTGACTATATATATCAGGACTCGAATTCGAAACCATATTTAAGAGGGAACAATCCTCTACTAGTTGATCCCAACAGTTGTTGGTCACTATTAGCTTTTTTTTTTTCTTTTGCAGTATTTTGAAGACAAGACCGTTCAAATTGTAGACCTTCTAGTCTTGAGGGAAGAGTAACCTCTTTTGCTACATAGAGAAAAATTCCTGACTAGAAACCTTGTCGAAATATATGTCAGAAAGGGGAATAGTGACCCTCTATGCTAGCTTACTCCTATAGCTAAATTTAATCGGCGCTGGGAGATCAAATAAGCTAAGCACTAATAAATTACATAACATGAGATAATCTTTGTCTTTTAAATTAAGTGAATTCACATATCAATAACTATAAGCTTCGAACCCTACCTCGAGATTCAAAATTGTCATATTTTTTCTTGAACTCAAACATCTATCTAGTACAAGGCTAAGCAAACTGCATTTTCTTAGACCATCCTGAAGTTCCTTTCCATTAACATTTATGGAGATTATATTTTTCCTGTTAATATGTTAGCTTGCTGTGCACATATTGCATAAGAAATGTTTGAATTTAGAGTTTCTTGCAATGTGAGTATATTTTTGAGTTTTGGAAAAATATACATTGCCGTCAAATTTGGCAAAAATCCAAGTACTAATTTGGCCAGAAAAATTAGAATTGGACCAAATTACACATTACCCTCAAATTCAACGGCCAAATTATACAACTCTAAGTTGACAGAGACAACCTCCAAAAGTGATGGAAGATTGATCTTCTTTTTTTCTTTACACCCAAACTAATGCACAAAAAATGATTTGCGTCACTATCACTGTCCTAATAGCTTCAAATCAATCAGTACAATCAACGACAGTTGAGACAACTTAAAATCACGATCTCATTCCCAAAAGAAATGGAAGCTAAAGAAGAATGGTAGCTGAAGCATGCATGAACATCTCTAAAATTGTCTAAGCTAAAATATATATATATACACATATCATTAGTTCAACTTCAAAGATTCTTCCACAAGATTTACTGGTGGTGGGAAAGCCAAGATACCTTGAGGATATTGTACTTGTTGTTCTTGGGTCAAGTGGTTTCTTTCGCAGTTGCAGTTTGCAGCTTTATAGCTTCTCTAATAGTGGATCTTGGTAACTTTTTAACAAACCCCATTTATGTATTTCTTGTTTTATCTTGTTTTCATGGTTGGATTTTTTTGAATCTTTGACTAGTTTTGCTGTGTATGATTTCATGGGTGCTTTCTTTTCTAGGTATTGAAGCACCCATTACTCAATCTAGCTTCAATTACTTTGCTTTAGCTTTTATGGAAGCATTTTGCTTTATAGACTCCAAAAACTATAGGTATTTAGCTTTGTATAACATTGCAATGGAAGAAGAACTACTCTTGTAGGTTTTCAAGAATTTGACACATAGTGCGTGGCATGGAGTTTTACAGGTTTCATGGTACTGGTATATCCTCTTAGGAGCTATTGATGCTCAAGGCAATTATCTTCGTGAGTAATGCTTCATCATGTACTTAAAAGTAATTGAGTAGCTAGTCATTACCAGGAACAATTAATTAATGTATTGTTCTTGATAAATTAAAATTGATATAGTTGTTAAAGCATACCAGTACACATCAATTACTAGCGTGACATTATTGGATTGCTGGACAATACCGTGGGTCATAGTTCTCACATGGTTCTTCTTTAGCACACGCTATTCGATATGGCAGCTATTCGGTGCAGGCCTTTGTGTACTGGGGCTCGGTTTATTCCTCCTATCTGATGCTGGGGTGGGAGGTGGAGGTGATGTTGTGAAATTCGGATTAATTTTCATCAATAATAAATTCACTTTGAGAATTATTGCACAGGTGATTAGAGTGAAAATGATTGTACTAAAAATCACCCAAAGGTAGATTTTCAAGAAAGAGTGGTGGGTCATAATGCCTCCTTAAAAATCATCATCTTTATACATAATCTATCAAGACAAGTAATTTTAATAGCACAATAATTAATAACAACTATACCCGACAATAGCTATTAAATAGACATAAAAGAGAACACCAAAATTTAACGAGATTCGGCCAATTATGCCTACGTCCTTGGACACTACTAAAATAATATTTCACTAATTGAGCAAATATTACAAAAAAGAGCTAAAGGGGGAAGGAGTCTATTTATAACTAAAGACTCCTCCCTCTTTTTTCAAATTCCCGATGTGGGAATTTTACAAACCAGCAAATCTCCACCTTGAAAAATTCCAAACAATTTTCCCACAAATCCAAACTTCAGTAGTGTCTGCAAATTCCAACTTTCAATTTTCAACAATATTGACCAAGTCTAAACAATGTTTAAACTTGACTGCAGTTACCACTTTTGTCAACATATCAGCAGGATTCTCAGTGGTCCGAATATTCTGAATTATGACTCCACCTTCTTCTAGAATCTCCCTGTACAAAATGATATTGGACATCGATGTGCTTCGTCTTTGCATGATAAACCTGATTCTTTGCTAAATGAATAGCACTCTGACTGTCACAGTGCACTTTGATGTGCTTCTGTATCATTCCCAGTTCACCAAGCAACCCTTGAACCAAATTGCCTCCTTCACAACCTTTGTAACTGCCATATACTCTGCCTTTGTAGTAGACAAAGCCACTGTTGACTGTAAGGTGGACTTCCAACTAACTGGTGCCTTTGCAAAAGTAAACACATAACTAGTGGTTGATCGACACTTGTTAAAATCATCTGCATAGTCTGAATCACAATACCCAACTACATATTGACCTTCTTGCTTAATCTGCTGAAATATCAAACCAACATCTACAGTGTTCAGAATATACCGTAGAATCCATTTCACAGCTTGCCAATGCTCCTTGCCAGGATCATGCATATACCTGCTTACAACCCCAACTGCTTGTGAAATATCGGGCCTCGTACACACTATTGCATACATCAAGCTACCAACAACACTTGCATAAGGTACTTTTATCATGTATTCCCGTTCTGCATCATTCTTTAGTGACATGGATGCATTAAGCTTGAAATGAGGAGCAAATGGTGTACTAACTGGTTTTGACTTCTCATTCATGCCAAAATGTTTTAGTACCTTTCTTATATATTCTTTCTGAGATAAACAAAGCCTCCCCAATTTTCTATTTCTAGATATCTCTATGCCGAGAATCTTCTTTACTTCACCGATATCCTTCATCTCAAACTCCCTGTTCAATTGAGTCTTTAATTTCTCAATTTCTGTCTGACTCCTGGAAGCTATCAACATATCATCAACATGATTCATCTTATAGCTTGCGCAAATATACACAATGATCATATTTGCTTCTTGTGTACTTTTGCCCAATCATAAATTTGTCAAATCGCTTGTACCACTGCCTTGGAGATTGCTTCAACCATACAACATTTTTTTTAATTTGCATACCTCTTTTTTTTTCTAGCAACTTTGAATCCATCTGGCTGAGTCATATAGATTTCATCCTCCAAGTCTCCATGTAAAAATGTAGTTTTTACATCCATATGAACTAGTTCTAAATCCAACTGTGCTACCAAAGCCAACAAAATTCTAATGGAGGAATGCTTTACAACTAGAGAAAACACTTCATTATAATCAACTCCCTCTATATGAGTGTAGCCTTTAGCCACCAATCTTGCTTTGTAGTGAACATTATCCATGTTAGGAAATCCATCTTTCTTTGCATATACCCATTTGCACCCAATTGCCTTCTTTCCCTTCGGAAGACTAGCTAGTTTCCATGTTTGATTCTTTTGAAGGGAGTGCATTTCTTCATCCATGGCGATCCTCCACCTTTTCTATTTTAAACTTTGAATTGCTTCATTATAAGTGGCAGGAACGTCATCAATTGCAATTGGTGATGCAGAAGCGACCATATTAGCATAACGAGCAGGTTGTCTGATGGTCCTCTTTCCCTTTTTTTGTGCAATTGATTCTTGTTGCTATGGAGGTTCTTGGGTCTAAACCTCTTCTTCATCTGACTCTTCTTCTACCATAGGAGAGTCGTCATCAGTTTCTTTATTGGCTGGGACAATTTTGGTGCGATTAAACTCCACCTGTTTGGGAGTACTATATGTCTGCTCTGTTTTTTCTGAAGTCACCTTTCTCAACATGGTAGATTCATCAAAGGTAACATCCCTGCTGAAAATTACTTTCTTCATTTCTGGACACCAAAGACGATAGCCTTTCACACCAGAGGTGATCCCAATAAAGATCGCTTTCTTTGCTCTTGGATCTAGCTTTGACTCCTTAATATGGTAGTATGTAGTGGAACCAAACACATGTAAGGAATCATAATTTGTAGCAGGTTTTCCAAACCATTTCTCCAATGGCATTTTACCACCAATAACAGTCGATGGTAAGCGGTTGATTAGGTGATGTCCGGTTCATACGCTCTGCCACCCCATTTTATTGTGGTGTATTTCTGACGGTGAAGTGTCTGACAATACCTTTAGCTTCACAAACTTTCAAAAATGGATCATTTTTTAACTCTCCACCATTGTCTGTACGAAGATTTTGACTTTTCTGCTTGTTTGAGTCTCCATCATCTTTTTCCATTTAAGAAAAATTTCCAGCACCTCATCCTTCATCTTCATTGTATACACCCAATCTCTCCGTGAAAAATCATCGACAAAGGTAACATAATAGTGTTTTACTCCTAATGAAGTTGTCTTGGAAGGCCCCCACACATTTGAATGAACATAATCCAAAATACCCTCAGTATCATGGATTGATGTTCCAAATTTCACCCTTGTTTTCTTCCCTTTGATACAATGCTCACAAAAATCTAATTTGCAACCCTGAGCTCCTTTCAATAATCCTTGATCTATCAGCAATTTCAAGGATTTTTCACCAATATGCCCCAAGCACATATGCCATAACCTAGTTGCTCCTGACTCCTGATCATCAGTAGAAGCTGTTACTGCTGCTGTCCCAATAATTGTACTAGCCAAAAAGTAATACACATTATTTCTTTTTCTAATTCCCTTCATTATCACAAGTGCACCAGAGATGATCCTCATAATCCCATCTTTCGCCCTTACATCGAAACCTTTTGACTATAAGGTTCCCACAGAGATGAGATCCCTCATCAAATGGCATATAATGAACACCTGTTAAGGTTCTAATTGATCCATCCTAATTCCTCAAATGAATTGAACCAATCCTATGTGTGTCAAGAGGGGCATTATTTGCTGTGTAGACAACTCCACCTTTTATTTCTTTAAAATCAAAGAACCATTCTCTATTGAGGTCATATGGTGGCTACAAGCTGAATCTAGCAACCATGAATTAGAACAACTGGTTGATGGTGTAGCAGCAATTGAGAGATCTGAATCTGCATCATCACACTCAGCTACATTTGACTCTGGGACTACCTTTCCCCTTTCAGGTTTGCCTTTATTCTTTAGCTTGAGACAATTTTTCTTTTAGTGCCCTATTTCTCTACAAAAGGCACATTGATCTTTGCTCAGTCTAGACTTTGACTTCGATCTTCCTCTCCTTCCTTTGTTTTGACTCTGCGAACGACCTCTAATAATAAGAGTTTCTGCTTCTACACTTATGTTTTCTTGCTTTTCTTTCTTTCTCAATTCATAACTGTACAAGGCAACAATTACTTCACTAAGAGACACATCAACCTTCCTATAAAGTAGAGTAGTTTCAAGATACTCAAACTCATCAGGAAGTGATCCCATCAACATTAGAGCAAGATCTTCTTCTTTAAAAGCCATGTCCATATTCAACAGATCAGTCACTAGCTGATTAAAGCTAGTAATGTGATCATTCATAGTGGTACCTGGAACATAGTTGAAGCGGAACAATCTCTTTTTCATGTAGAGTTTGTTCTGACCACTTTTCTTCAAAAATTTCTCTTCTAATGCCTTCCACAATTTACTTGCAGAATTTTCTTTAGAAAATGCATACTTCTGCTTTCTAGAAAGACATGATCGAACAGTACCACATGCCAATCTATTAATCATCTTCCATTCTTTCTCCTCAACATCATCTGATTTTTTTTTTCTTCAATGGCAATGTCTAGACCTTGCTGAAAAAGAACATCTAGAACCTCACTTTGCCAGATGCCGAAATGGCCAGTGCCATAAAAAATTTTCACTTCAAATTTAGCATTTGTCACAGCAGTTCTTCCCAAAATTGAAGATGAAGAAATTGTTGACTTCGATGTAGATTCTTTTGTGTTGTCTGTCATTTCTGCTACAAATTCTATTTAATAGTTGTCAATGCGGAATACCAACTAGCCTAAGAAAATTTTTTCTGATGTGGAAGATCAGCCCGCAACCATAGAGCATACTAAAATAAACCAATAGCTCTGATACCAATTGTTGTGAAATTCATATTAATTTCCACCAATAATAAATTTACCTTGAGAACTATTGCATAGGTGACTAGAGTGAAAACGATTGTACTAAAAATCACCCTAAGGTAGATTTCCAGAAAATAGTGGTGGGATCATAATGCCTCCTTAAAAACCACCCTCCTTAGACATAATATATTAAGACAAGTAATTTTAATAGCACAATAA
>CATIWM010257052.1:0-14203 GCA_949671775.1 Mallotus repandus
TTTTGATGATTAGTGAGCCTAAATCTATTTATTTTAATTCTAAAGAAAATGGGCCTAAGTCTATTAAATTTCAAAAGAAAAAGAAATAAATTAGTGGGCTTAATTCTAATTAATTTTAATTAAATGAAATGATCATAAGTCTATAAATTATGAAAAAGGCTTTATTCATGGGCTGAGCTAAGTCTAAGTTAATTTTATTTAACTAAAAATAGGCCTAAAATCTAAATTAACCTAAATGGGCCTAAATTAATTTTAAAGTTAATTAAACCTAAATTTGATTTTAAAAGCTTATTTTAAGTGAGTTAGACCTATACGTGGGTTTAGGGCCCAAAACAAATAAAAATAAAAAACAAGCTCAAATAAAAATAATAAAAAAATAGATAAAAAACAAACATTATATAATTTTTCTAACCCTAGTTTTAATTACATACAACCTAAAATTAATATAAAGCCAACATTAATTTTAATTGAATTTTCCAAATGAAATCCTAATTTACTAACCAATTAAAAACACGTGTCACAAACATAATTTCACTATTCCCACTATTGGGGCTATTACAATGATCTATTGAGAATAAAAATTAAAATTAACTACAACCCAAAAATAATAAAATACAAAATAAAATTACAAAATGAATGAATAAAAATTCTAAAACTAGTTCAAATACAAAATTTAATCCATGGCATTCCATGGATCTTCATAGGTTTTGTTATCCACCATGGATTCAAATCACCCCATCCATAATCATAAACACAAAAAATAAATAAGGATTAGTAAGTAAAAAGATACAAATTAAAATTAAATCAGATCAGATCAAATCAATATTAAATAGAATAAAAATAATCAAATAAAATAAGAAGAGAAAGGAGTAGAAAAAGAACTAGTTTGATGGATGTAGTATTGATTCCCCTCAGAAGGTGATCACCATTGATGAAAGCTTGTGGCTTCTGTTGTGTTTGTCTGTGATTTTGATTTATTTGTATCTGATTCATGGCTAAAATTTGAAAAAAAGTACATGAACAAAATCAAGAAAAGTGGATGTGTTTTGGTTGACGGCTAAGAATTAGAAAAATTAGGGAGAAAAGAAAATAAAAAACCTTAGCATCCTCCCTACGTGAAAAGAAAATTACATATTTATAAAATATCATCCTGTAACCCTAATTTGATTACAGGATAAAAATAAAATAAAATAAATTATTTTTATTATTTATCTAAAAAAAACAATTTATCCACACATTTATCTAATAAAATAAAATATTTATCAAAATAAACTAATCAAAATCTATGGATAAATAACAAATAATTAACTAAATAAAATAATATAAAAATAAAATAAAATAAAAAATAAATTACAAAAAAAATGAAAAAAAACAAACAAACATAAGGCCATTTGTGGCCTTTTTTGCCACTTTTCACTCTTGCCCGAAGTTGGTCATTTGTTCCAACTTCAACCCTTTCCTCTTTTTTTTTTTTTTTTGCTTTTGAATTTTTTTTTGAAAATTTATTATATATATACGTATTTTTCTTTTCACATGGGGAGGAGGGTTTTTTATTTTTTTCTCTCTATTTTTTCTGATTCTTAGTCGTCAACCAAAAAGACACTACTTCTCTTTATTTTTCACGTACTTTTTTCAAGTTTTAGCCATGAATCAGATCCAAATCATCAATGGTGATCAGCTTCTGAGAAGAATTAAGACTGTATCCATCAAATTAATTTTTTTTCTACTCCTTTCTCTTTTTATTTTTTTGATTATTTTTATTTCATTTAATTTTGATTTGATCTGATTTAATTTTTATTTTTATTTTTTTAGTTACTAATCCTTATTTATTTTTTGTGTTTGTGATTATGGATGGGGTGATTTGAATCCACTGTGGAAAACAAAACCTATGAAGATCCATGGATTAACTTTTGCATTTGAACGTAGTTTTAGTATTTTTTTTATTCATTTGTTTTGTAATTTTCTTTTGTATTTTAGTTTTTGGGGTTGTAATTAATTTTAGTTTTTGTTCTCAGTAGATCATTGTAATAGCCCCAATAGTGGGAATAGTGCAATCATGTGTGTGGCATGTGTTTTTATTTTAATTATTTAGTTAGTAAATTAGGATTTCATTTGGTAAATTCAATTAAAATTAATGGTGGCTTTAGATTAATTTTAGGTTGTATGTAATTAAAATTAGGATTAGAAAAATCACATAATATTTGTTTTTGATTTATTATTTATTATTTTTATTATTATTATTTGTGCTTGTTTGTTATTTTTATTTGTTTTGGGCCCTTAGCCCACGTCTAGGTCTAAC
Organism: Mallotus repandus; assembly: GCA_949671775.1. Taxonomy (NCBI): domain Eukaryota; kingdom Viridiplantae; phylum Streptophyta; class Magnoliopsida; order Malpighiales; family Euphorbiaceae; genus Mallotus; species Mallotus repandus. Next base: position 2,300 of record CATIWM010257052.1, read on the forward strand.
TCACTAATAAAATAGGCCTTTAAAATTAAATTTAGGTTTAATTAACTTTAAAATTAATTTAGGCCCATTAGGTTAATTTAGATTTTAGGCCCATTTTTAGTTAAATAAAATTAACTTAAACGTAACTCAGCCCATTAATAAAGCATTTCATAATTTGTAGACTTAGGATCATTTCATTTAATTAAAAATTATTAGAATTAAGCCCACTAATTTATTTGTTTTAATTTAATAGACTTAGGCTCATTTTCTTTAGAATTAAAATAAATAGATTTAGACTCACTAATCAATTAAAATATAGGCCCACCTTTAGTTCCATTTCACTTGTAAATAAAAAATGTAGATTTAGCTAACTTAAAATTAAAATCAAATGTAGTTTGGATTTAGGGACGTTACGCCTTAATTGCATTTTTTATGTACTTTTTCATGGATTGGTTGCCTTAGGGTTAGATGGATTTTCAATTAGGGTTTAATGAAATTGCATGTAATTAGGAAATAAGATAGTAATTAATAAGATAATTCTAAATGAACACAAGACTAAAAGAAGTTGGTATTCTGTATCCAGAACTCTTAGTTGTGGTACTAGTTTGTATTAGAGAATCGAGTTACCACCACCTTCGATTTGTTCCAGTTATTACCTTAGGTGCCGACTCCTCATCTCCATATTTATGTCTTTGTGATATAGTAGTGTGTTCCCTATAGTCCTGAGCTCAAACAGTGTCGCGGATGCAATAAACTTGGGCACGCGCTAAACCCCTGCCGTCTACAACAAGCTTCATATTCAGCTTGATTATTGGTGACTTCAAATTCCAATCTTTTCACCATTGGGCTCATTTTCCCTTATGGTGAGATTAGAATGACGCCAATGCCTACTCCTTTATTGTTGACCTCTCCATCGAAGTACATTATCCATGTTTGGATTTCTATTGCCCCTAAGTGTTTATCTTAAAATTCTAACTCCCATTCTTGTTCATCACCCACAGGATTCTGAGCCAAGAAATCCACTACAACTCTCCCTTTTATCACCTTCTTGGCCACATAGTCTATGTCAAACTGAGTGAGTAGCACCAACTAGCTGGCCAGTTTTCTTGTAAGTGACAGAGTCTACTGGAGATACCTCAGGGGATCGTGCTTAGAAATCACGTGAATCCTATAAGACTGGAAGTAATGCTGGAGCTTCTTTGTTTCTCAGATCATAGCCAAACATGTCTTTTTCACTAAACTGTAGTTGGCTTCATAAGGCATGAGCTTTTTTCTCAAGTAACACACTGCATGTTCAACCTTTTCATCATCTTCTTGAGCTAACATTGCACCTATCACCTCTCTTTTGATCGCCAGATAGAGGACCAAAAGTTTACTTGGTATTGGTGGTTATAATACTAGAGGATTCATCAGATAATTCTTAATAGTCTCAAAATCTTGCTAACACTTGTCATCCAAGATCACCAGTTGATTCTTTCTCAGGAACTTGAAGATCGGCTCGCAGATAGTAGTTAGCTTAGCTATAAACCTACTAATGTATTGCAATCGTCCAATAAACCCTTTGACTTTTTTATTGTTCCTTGGCGTAGGCATCTCTTGGATGGATTTAACCTTATCCAGATCCACCTCTACTCCTTTCTGACTGACAATATGTCCTATCAGCTTTCCAGAGCTTACCCCAAAAATACACTTCTTTGGGTTTAATATGAGATTATATTTTTCAGCTCTGGCTAGGAACTTGTCTAAAGCCTCGAAATGTCCTTCTCGTGTTGAAGACCTTACCATCATGTCGTCCATGTATACTTCTATTTTCGTATGGACCATATCATGAAGCAGAGTGGTAGCCATCCTCTGATAGGTAGCTCCCATATTTTTCAACCCAAATGGCATGACTAAATAGCAGTAGACCCCCTTATTCGTTGGTGAAAGAAGCCTTCAGCTTGTCAATCACTGCCATCATAATATGGTTGTATCCTGAGAAACCATCCATTAAAAAGTACACTACACTTGAGGCTGCACTGTCAACTAAAGTGTCAATATGTGGTAAGGGGAAGTTATCTTTTGGGCAAGCTTTGTTCAAGTCTCTATAGTCTACACACGTTCTGACCCTTCCATCTTTCTTAGGAACCGACACTATGTTGGCTAACCACTTGGTGTCATCCACTACCTTCAAGAATTTTATCTTTAGCTACTTTTCCACTTCTTCTTTGATCAAGAGAGTCCATTCCGGCCTTAGTCTGTTCTTCTTTTGCTTTACTGGTGTAATGTGAGGATATGTAGGGATCCTATGTTCTACAATTTCCCTATCAATCCTCGGCATACCCTTATAACCCCAAGTAAATACTTTCTGTCTCTTTTTTAACGTTTCTTCCATTTTTATTTTCTCATCAGGAGTCAAATTAGAAGTAATAAGTATATTCTTAGGGTTATCACATGTGCCTAAATTAAATGATTTAGTGTCAAACATATGCATGAAGTGATCATCATAAATAGAATAACCATTAGGAAACACATCACATAAATAGGCAAAGTTAGATCTTATTGCATTAACTTTTGAAAAGAAAAGATCATCAGTCTCAAACATGTTTTCAAAAGAAATATCAAGATCATTATAGAAAACATCTATGATAGAATTAAGGACAAAGAACTCGAAGTCACGCTCCCCTTCCTGATCCACAACGTCCTTAAACTCCGCCATAAGGATGTCCTTTTCTGGTTCGGGAGTCTGCACCAGTTCCTCCACCATCAGTTCCTTAACAGTAATTTCTTTGATCCCATTCATATGTTTAGCAAAGATTCAAATATGGGGACCAACTTTTCCACTATCATCAATGGTTCAAGATTGTCAGTATATGGGTAATTGGTGCCTTCTTTAACAAATGTCTCCTACAATGCTTTCCACTTTTTAGCCTTAGCCTTTAAGCTTCTGGACTCTTGATACCCTAATCTGTACTTCAAGATGGGGACCTTTGGCTTAACAAACTCTGGCGGGCCCTGCTGGTGGTTCCCTAATCCCATTCCGGGCATGAAGTTCATGTTTTTCATCATGCTTGCTATTTTTGAATTCCATTCATCCCCATAGATCATGTAGACCTAGAAACTTTGGCTGATCAAAATTTCATTGGGAGTTAGCTTCAAAGCAGCAATAGCAGCTTCAATTTCCACCGTTATAGTGACTACTCTCCCCTCATACAAAAACTTGATCTTCTAGTGCACAATTGATGACACTCCTCCAAACAGGCAAAAACATGGTCTCCCTAATAACACATCAAAGGTGATGGGGATGTTAACCACATGTAGGTTGACCTAAACCTCAATGGGCCCAGTCTTGACCAGAGCTCTAAAAGACCCTTCAACTGGCCTCTTCGTGTCATCATAGGCCTTAAAGACTATATCAGATGGCTTTAGATCAGCTACGGTCAGCCCAACTTAAGCAAAATTTTCAATGGACATACGCTGATAGCGAATCCATTATCCACCATCACATAGCAAGTCAATTTCCCTTTCACCTTGCCCTTTATGAACTAGGCTTTACTGTGGTCTCTGCCCTCCAAGGGTTTGTAGAAATAATTGCCCTCTGAGGGATTTATGTTAGTGAGTCCATCATTTAACTAGAAGTATGAGTTACATGGATCTTCTTGTGATCAAGGGCCATAACCAGTGCTTCCCGATAGGCTCTGGAGTACATCAATAGCTCCTAAACACTAGTGAGAGTCTTCTCATATCTCTTGGCTTCAACAGCTTTCTCAATATGCTTTTCTTCTTTTTTGAGTCTACTTTCTCTTTTTTTGGCTTAGCAGTTTTCACTTCCTCCTCCTTTTTCTCACCTTTTCTAGCAGGTTTGATCTTTCTTCCTTCATCATCCTTCCACAGATCGACCCATCCCTCTTCTTCATTATCAAAACTCCAAATGTCCAAAACATTTATATTAAATTTCGCAGGCTGCTGGTTTAGATTCAGGCTTTCAGTTTTAGATTGTGGGGGGTGTAAGAGCAGCATCAATGAAGGAATTAAAGACTTGCTCCTCCGTTAAGCCAAAATTGACCATAAGAATGCGTGGATTTAGTGGTGGTAGATTACGGAGTTGGGTAAAGGGTTGTTTTGGGTGTTGGGTTTCCTGGTTTAGGGTCTGTGATCTTACCTGAATTGATTAAATCTTGAACCTCATGTTTCAGAGGAGTGTAACCATTAATGGTATGTTTGATGGTTTAATGATACTTGCAATATAGTTTTGGGTCGACATTTGGGAAAGGTGGTCTTTGAGGTAAAGATTGTATTAGTTTATTCTTAATAAACTTTTCCAGGACTTTGGAAAGAGGTCTTCCTAACCTCTAGGGTTGTCCGATGGCACTGATCTGTACATTATTACTTGGTCCAATCCCACTACTGGACCCAATCCCCTCTCTACCTGCAGATCTTTCGCTGAAGAATTTCTTATCTTGTGCCAAGTCGAACTTTTTCTATACCCCAAATCTGTGCAACTCCTCAAAGTTCCTGATCCCTAAAACCCTAAGCTTCCTGGAAAGTAATGGGATGCAACCCTCCATCACTATTGTCAGTTTATCAGATTTCACTTGTCTATGTTTCATCTGTGATAGCTTTCCTCTCCATCTAGTTAAGTACTAAACAAAGGACTTGTTGAATTTCTATTTCATGTTCTGTAAATCCCTTATAGATACCTTTATTAAGGCGTTTAGACCATACTACTTGATGAATGCAGCACAAAGTTCTTTTCAATCACTTTGCATATGTGTCTCCATAGTGTAGTACCAACGGATCAGAGCACCCTCTAAGGACAAGGAGAATTGTTTAACAATCTAAGGCTTGGTTAATTTTGTCGCTCGCCCTCATATAAGTCACATACTGCTTTAGGTGCAAGTGAGGATCATCAGTCCCAGAATACTTCTTCATATCAAGAAACTTAAACTTCTAAGGTAAAGGATCAACGTCTTCATCTAAATCTAAATTAGTGTAACTATTAGGGAGTTGATCCCATTTTCTTTCATCATCATTTGAATCTGAGCCATAGTCTTACTCATGCTTTTGGCCCAATCGATCTTTTCCACACCTCTCAAAGCATCCACATTTTGTTGGGTCACAGAATAAGCTAATAGAGTTTCTTGGTCTTTTTCTATTTCCCATCTTTAGGAGTTTTCAACTTCTAGATCAAATGGTGGGGGCTGAGGTGCTTGTGGCTCTTATCTATCCAGTCTTCTCACTTTTTCCATCATTTCTCGCATGATTGTTTGGGTTTGTTCAGTAATCTCTGCTTTTAATTTCTCCCCCAAAGCCTCAGGATCAAACCCTGCCATTTCTATTTCTTCAGAGATTCTAATTAGTCAACCAGTGTCAGACTGTACCCAAGTAGAAGATTGATGCGGATCTATATATGCAACCACCATAGATTAGTAACATATATTATGTGTATGCATGATATGCAGGGTCTCATTAATGCTAAAAGAAAAAGGTAAACAAATATGTTATTTACATATAACACATAACAAAGCAAAGCTCTTTAAACGGTAACTCCACCTTTATTTCTTCCACACGAGTGTTTTATAAGATTGAGTTTCTTATCCTAAGATTGTTGGCCTGGTTTTGATTATCAATGAGGGATAATAAAATTGACATATGTAATAAAACTCTCAACACGATACGAACAAGTAGCAATTCTTTTGAATAAAACCAAAGTCCACCTTAATAGGCCTTAAAGGCTCAACTTGGTATAGTCCATTGGTAATGGGCTTGGGCTTTATTGTAAGGATTACTAAATGGCAAAATACACCTACATTTGAAAAAAATCCTAGGGGAAGTTGCTAAGTCATTACATGAGCTGAGTTAAGGGTAATAAGGTTCGGCTCCCACAGCTATCATGCGGCGTGGATAAGTACGTGCCATGAGTGACATAATTAAATACTTTACCACCACGTTTGAGTGAAACGTAGGCAACAGTGCAATGATTATTATCCATTTATTCAGGACTGTTGTGCTCATTGAGTGAAAAGTGTCGTGAATGCAAGAAATGCAAAGGAAATAATGAAATAATCAAAGATGATAAATTACAAAACACTGGAATCAATTTCTCTATTCTCCAGTAAAGTCACCACTGTAGGCGGCGGGGCTTAGCACGCTCCCAAGTGTTTGGCCACTATAGCACTGTGTGAGCTCGAGGCGCACTAGGAAATATATAATAGGCTTGTGGCCCATAATAAAGATGGAGTCACCACCCGAATGAAAGTTGGGACACACTGTACAACAACTGGATTCCACGGAGGTTCCTAGAAGCCGTCATCAGAAATCGGGTTCAGAAACTAGGTATGGAGTTTTGGAATGCCTGCCCAACCTCGTGGTTGGCCTCCGTGTGTGTTTTGTATTTTATTACCTTTGATTATTGGATTATTTCCTTATTATCATTTGAATTGTAGTCATTTTCAATTTTACATTTAAGCTGGATTTGCACATTGGTCCTTTTCTTGTGCTTGAGGCCCAATAAATAATCACAAATCATAATTTACAAATAGTACAAATAATGAAATAGGAAAGGTATTAGGGATTACAATCATTTGTGCAATTAAAATAAATAATAAATTAAAGTAAAAATCTCAAGAACTAATTAAGGAAGCAAGTGCTTAGTGATTAAAATAACTTTAAAATCCTTGCAATAAGCAAGAATTAGTTCTTTCTCACAAAATAACAATTATCACCTACAAAAAGAAACCAAGCCAAATTTGTACAAAATAGACATAAATACTCATTTAAACACAAATCAATACTTGGTTAAACCTAATATCATGGTGATTACATATAAAATTGAGGATATAACATGGAATAAATACATGAGAAATGGAAACTATGCAAAATAAACATTGGGAGTCAAAGCTAAATCATGCAGAATTCTGGTGGAGCAGCGAGGTCTCTTCAAAGAGGTGTTGCCTCCTGGCAAAAGGGTGATTCCATGTCGCCTCTGCGCTAAGAGGTAATGTCTCTTTAAAGAGATGTCGCCTCTTCAACAAGCATACAACAACTTACATGTAGCTGGAATCCTAAGAAAATCGAATTACATGCAAAATAACATAAATTTACCACTAATATTCAATATTTCACATAATCATGCCTTCAATATGACTTTAAATGAACACTGAACACATTAACAAGCAAGAAAATAAATAAATATAGTTTTGAATGGAATGAAGAACTTAAAGCTTGAAATCAATGACTCTTACTAATTTGATCAAGTTTTAAAGCTCCTAACTGAGCCTCAGAGATTGGTTTTCATTCAGATTACTTGTGATTGCAAGAACTCCTTCTTCTTCTCCAAGAAATTGAACATTTTTAGGCTAAACTCTTCTTTTCTCCCCTTCATCTTTTTTTTCTTCCAAAAAATGGCCAACTCCCCCTTCAAAACAGCTAAGTCCTCCCCTTCTAACCTTTAACCCTTGCCTTTTTATTTTCCCAAAACCAAGGCCAAATATCCACCTTGCATTTTTCATCATTGCCTCCTCCTTTTCTAGCTTATTTCTGCCTTAAAAGTCCTAATTTCATTCATAAATCTTCAGATATGTGATATGTGAGTCCATCCCTTGTTTAATGCAGCCATAAATGGCATTTAATGCTGCATAAGTCGGCTACAAAGAGGTGTCACCTCTTTGATGAGGCATCGCCTCATCGATGCCTAGGCCAAAGAGGCATCACCTCTTCGCCCAGGCCTAGTTTGGGCCTGGAGCTTCATCTTTAGGTTTAGGCTTTTTGTGGGCTTACGTTTGATGTTTTGAGCTCAACTAAGGGTTTTTGGGCTTGAATTTAGTGTTTTGTGCCTTCGAGTCTATTTTTATAGAAGCTTTCGAGTTTCTCTTACATTCGATATCTGTACTATCTCATCATTGGGTCTTCGTTGCAGGCTGACCAAAACAAGGGTGTACACAATTACATTTTTTTATTTTTAATGGGCTTTTTTGGTAAATTTTATAGTTTTTTTTTTGTTAATAGGGCGGTCATATAATGTAAACTTTGATGGACTGTACAATAGAGGCAGTCCTCCCTTTTAAATCGACGACACAGCAGGAATCGAACTCTGCACCTCAGGATGTCGTTGGAGATGAGTTACCACTTGACTACTCCTTCACTATTTATAGTTTTATTAATTTAATCATTTGTAAGATAGAATCAATCAATTTTTATCAATTAATCTGATTCAATTTTTATTCATCTGATAATGTCTCTGCATAATGATTTTGAATTATTATACATTAAAACTATAAATTAACATACTTATTTTATATATGATTTATATTAAAATTATTAATAATATTCAACTATTTTAAATTAGTTATGTCTATAATTTAACTATAAATATTGCTTACATATATTAATTAAAAATATTAAATAATATTAATTAGATAATGATATTAATATCATAATATATTGTAGTCATTTAAACATGCTAATTATATGTGAATTCCAAAAATTAAATTATAGTATAACTTTAGAAAATTATATTAAAATATAAAATTAACATAAAAGAAAGGATTTATAAAAAAACTAATTGTGATTCTGCACAATGCGCAAACTGTGAAATAAAATTATATAAATAATATGAAGGGAATAATAACTAAATAAATTAAAAATAAAATAAATTACATTAATTATATTTTTTTAAATTTTTGTTGCCATATTTTTTTAGTTATAATAAGATTTATTTTTAGAATTATTTGTTTTAAGTATGTATAATAGTGTTTTAGTTAAAAAAAAAATATTAAGTAATTACTATAATTTTTTTTTTTGAATTTTTAATGGTTTTGAAAAAATATTTTGAGTGATTTAAGGTAGAAAATATGTAATATATACGTAATTTTAGAATTTGAGTAGTATTAAAATATGTATAATAGTGTTTTAGTTAAAAAATAATAATAAATAACTATTAAAAATGTTTTATTTTTAATAAAAAAATTAGAATTCTTAATAACTTTAACACATTAATTTTTTAAGTGAATACTTAAATGTGAAAGTGGACACTTGTCAAATTTTTAGTTTAATAAGTTTAGGACTCATGATTATATATCTATACATATATATATATATATAAAGCTATTCAAAAAATAAAAAATTTAGAAAATCTAAAGGAAGGTCCGACATTGGCTTGTGGAGGGTCTCACAATTTTTTGTTTTAACATCCATTTCCGGGTTAGTTGCACTTATGATACCCAAATTTTCGATCTTATATCATTAAGGTACCTAACGTTTAAAATGTAACGTAAAATCGGCCAATTTTACAATCTGGTCACGTGAAAGTACCTGAAGCCAATTTTCGATCATTGATGATGACGTGGTGCCTAGGTGGATGCTGACTTGTACAGACATCAACCAACATGGAAAGACACATCATCTAACATGGACACATGGTGCCATATCATGCCATGTGTCTATATTAAATAAATTGGCATTATTTTTAAAAAAAATAATTATTAATTAGTTATTAATTATTGAAAACTAATTTTTAATTAATAATTTTTTGTAAAATTTTTAATAATTTTTGCAAGCCAATTATTGTAAAATTTTTAACCAATTTTTGTAAAACTTTCAGTAATTAATAAATTTTTTTAAACACCAATAATTTTTTTGACCGACTTTAGACACCAATAATTGATCATTAATAAAATTAGTTACTCAATATTTTTTTTAAACAAAATTTTTGTTTAACTCAATATTCCTTCACCTCACTCTCGAAAAAAAAAATTTCCTTCACCTCACACCGCCCTCACTTGACCCCAGCCATCGCTTGACTGTCGCCCTCACGCCACTTCATCGACCTTCGAAAAGAAAACCGACCGCCGCGACAAAAATGATGGACGTGACCGAGACAGACGGGGATAGAAATGCAATCATCAACCAAACCCATCTACTGCTTGACGAAAAAAATGAGAAGACAAGTTGCGGCACCATAAAGTGGCAATGCTTGACGGCCGCTTCGCATGAGATGGTAGGATTTAGGGGAAAGTTGTGGATTTTCGTTGGGTTTTGCAAGTGAAGGATTTAGGTTTGATTTTGTGGTAATGTGTTGATTGAATTGGATTTGATTTTGAATAAAAATTTGTGGTGGGGCAACGATGGTGGGGTGACAGTCGTAGTGGGGTGACGGTGGTGGTGGGGTGACGAAAATTTGCTATGTTTTGGATTTTTGATTTGTGTTGTTTGTTATGTGAAATTGTGATGAGGTTAATTAATTAATTAAGATTTTCTTTTATTATTAGAAGTGAGGTGGAGAAATGGTGGTGGCAGAGAAGAAGGCGACGACTTGCTCCATGGAATGACAGAGTTACAGCCCCACGGGACCTTTCCCAATCTGATATTCTGCTCTTGTTTTTGCTTTTATTTTGGTTCGGGATTTTTGGATTTTGTTTTAGTTTTAGATTTTTAGATTTTATTTTAGTTTTGGATTTTGTTTGATACTCTGCTCGTCTTCTGCTCTTGTTTAATGTTGATAGTGGTGTTGGGTGGCAGTGTATGGTGGCGCTATTAATGATGATAGTGTGTTAGTTGGTGCTTGCATTGAGGATGGTGTGATTGATGATGATGATGATGCAAGTTGCATTGGTGTTGATGGTGTTGAGCCGTGATGGTGATGATGTTGGATGGTGTAGGTGGTGGTGGTGATTGAAGATGGTGTAAATGTTGGTGGGTTGAGTGGTGCCGAATGGTGATGGCGTTGAGTGGTGATGGTAGTGGTATTAGTGTATGTCAGATGATACAGTTAGGTGGTGGTGGTGTTCGTGGTAGGCAGTGGTATTGGGCAATGGTTTTTTATTTTTTAATTAAAGATGAGATTAGGAAGAAAGAGAGAGATGGGAGAATTTTTTTTTTTAATTTTGCCATATGGCACTAGCATGTTGGTGATGTGGCGCCATGTGTGTAATTTCTGACAAAGTTGTCAGGAGTCCCTTCCATGCGAGCATCCACCTAGGCGCCACGTCATCACTGATGATCGAAAATTGGCTTCGGGTACTTTCATGTGACCAGATTGTAACGTTGGACGGTTTTACGTTACGTTTTAAACGTTAGGTACTTTAATGGTATAAGATTGAAAACCTGTGTACCGTGAGTGCAAGTAACCCTCCATTTCCTTACTCCATATTACTTTGGGGTAATTTCACCCATTGTCGCAAAAGGGCCATCATTTCATTTGCGGTCTACTCTTTTTTCTTTTTTCACTTTTTTTTTGTTTTCAATTTTTGTCCTACTCTTGGTCCTTATTTTCATTTTATGAAAACCGTGTTTTTCATATTTTTTAAATTTTTTTATGTAATTTTTTTGCCTATTTATTATTTTTAAAGGCATCTTTAATTTAAGTTGATTGTGTGTATTTATTTAATTTGTATATTTTAAATAATTTAATTTTATATTCTAAATAATTTTTTTTTAATTTTAAAACTTACTATTATTTAGAATATAAAAATTAAAATAATTAAATTAAAAATTATCTATAGTCTTTAATAATTATTTTTTTATAATTATTTAAAATTTAGAAATTAAACTAATTAAAGAAAAAATTGCCCATAGTATTCAATAATTATTTTTTCAATAAAAATAGCAAAAAATTATGAAATATCAAATAAATTATTAATTTCTAAATTTTTTCTTTAAATTTCTAAACATTATATTTATGGCCTTAATTTTATTATTAATGATGGAAAAACTTAAAAACAATAAATAGTAACAAAAATCAACAATTGCAATTTTTTGTTGCTTTTGTTGATTTTTGTTGTTTTTGTTGTTTTTGTTGTTGTTTTCAGCTGTTTTTATTGTTTCTGTTTTTTTATGTTTATTTATTTTTGTTAAAAATAAAAAAATAAAAATTATTTTTTTATCATTAATACTAATAAAAGTAAAACTTTTATTTGTGGCGTTAATTTTATTATTAATAGTTAAAAA
>CATIWM010257079.1:0-14500 GCA_949671775.1 Mallotus repandus
GAAATTTTTTTGAATTAAATGAGGAAAAATAAAGCAAATCAATGAAGAAGAAATCACTGAAAAAAAATTGTGAAATTGAAAGTTGTGTAACTCCTACTAAAGTATTTTGCTATGCATAATTTAAGTTTCTTTCCAGTGAACTAACGCTTAACGATTAACGCTTATATTTAAAAGGTATATGTGCAATTGCAGCATTAATGAAAGTGTAAGAAACTTTAAAAGTTAGGGGGCATCAAATTTAAATTCACTTTGAAAATGTGAAGATTTAACTTTTATGCATAGTTTATCATATATTTAAGAATATCTCCAGGTTTTCATTTAACCTTTTGTTTTTGTTAAAGGAAGATTAATTCAAATGTATTTCAAGTGTATTATAACTAATGCTCAGATTTATAATATTAAATTTATGATATATTATTCATGTTACAAATCTAATTATTAGTTTGGAGTTACTAAGAAATTCGCATTAATTGGTTTGATAGGAGGCAGATGCATCCACCAACCAATGCCCATCTTACATTTCTGTGCTAATTGGGCAAAAGATGTTTTTTTTTTTTTTTTTTTTGGGTCCATCTTGATTAAAGCCTTGCCAATTCTTGGGCTTGGTACTCAGTTTGCCTGTAATAGTTGTGTGTCACTATTAGCCAGTCATTTCAATAAAAAGAACAAAAGATTTGACCCAAATCTTCTGGCCCAGAAGTGGCTCTAGATAATAGTCTTGTAGGTGTGAGACTGACATGGCATATCTTGAACTAGTAAATGTGTGCATTAAACAACTATATAGATTTTGTATATAGTCATTGTTTACTTGTCTGTAGAATATATAAGTTGCTTTTTCAAGCTATTACATTACACATGTCAATTTATTTTCCATAACTATACAATTGCAAATTGGAGATAGTAACTTGGTAACATTATTTTCACTATTTCAGGAATTGATATGAACGTGGACAGTATCTGAAACTGTGTCATCTTTTGTCAGCTTGTAATTCAAATGAGTCAAGGAATTGGTAACTGGATCTTTAACAGTTATGTTGTAATCTCCATGAAACAATGAAACTTCAAAGTATCCTTCACTGTCTGCTTTAATTTGTTTTATCTGTGATTTCCATTCTTCAATCAGCTTATCCACAACATCCCCAGATGGAGTGTTCTTGAAATCTTTGTCTGCTAAGGTTGTAACATTGAAACCTGCTATTGCTGGGCCTACAAACATGATTATGCCTTCAACAGCAGGATGAGCAAAGCCTTCCCTTAGTACTTGCTCCAAGTACTCTGCCTGATTGTCAGGTGATGAGTTCAAAAGCTAATTAGAGAACAATTAACTAAAAAACATTTTTATAACTAGTTCTGATAGTTCTTGACAAAACTTGCAATACCTGATGTGGGCCTCTGCCGACATCGACTTCTGTAAGCCATATGGGAAATCCTGTTGACGCTAGAATGTCCAAGGCGGCTCTCATGTAAACAAGATTTGGCTGTTCAGAACTGAAATGCCCTTGAACACCTACTCCTGCTGCAATTCCTTCATTTCCAGGATATGACAGGATTTCTTGAAGTTTCTTAATGTAATTGACTGGACTTGAAGCCTCATCCTGACAATCTTCAATAGTATTATATTCATTCATGAACAATCTTGTGCTTGGATCAAGCTTGTGAGCAATTGAAAAGTACTCAGCAGAAGCACTTTCACCGAGCTTGTCCTCATAGAACCTGAAATGCAGATTTTCATTCATTACATCCCAAGCTATTAGCTGTCCTGAATATCTTGAAACAACAGAATTGATTCGCTTGGCTGCAGCTTTTCGCAAAACATCAGGAGAAAGACCTTTAACCCAATCCGGTTGATACTTTGGATCATCCCAGAAAATGTTATGGCCTCGGATACAAATTCCATTTTGTTTGGCAAATTGTACCATAGCATCAGCAACTGTATAGTTTTCAATGCCTCGTTTTTTCTCATTGCTGTACCACTTCATTTCATTAGTGAAAGTGGTGTACCTAAATCTCGAAGCAAACCATTTCTGATAATCTACATTTTCAACGATATAATGGTTCATGCCACAGCCAAATGGAAAGCTTGACTGGGTTTGGTCTATAGACACTACAGCACCTTCTACTGCGGTTGTATTAGCATAAGTGACTTGAAACTTCACCTTGCTCTTTCTTTCCTGTGAAATAAAATTGAAAACAGAGCTTGAATAATTTATGGTGAATTTTGTGGTTCATGAAAATATTATTATCATACCCAGATCGAATTAGATTTATCCAAGTACCTTGTGGATGCTTTCATCTTGGTGGGATCTCCATTGCTCCATAGTAAAAGGTTGTAGTGAGACATTATCAACCCACAACTCCACATTGATGTTCTTGATCTTCAATGAAAAAAATCAAGAATTATTCATACTTTTGATTCAACAAAACATTTACTACTAGATTTCATATTTTCATAGTTCTTCTTATTACCTCAAAAGCAATCTCAACAGGCTGACTAGAAAAGTTAGCTAACACACCACCTTTAATCAGAGACCAGCAACCATTCCTGGCTATAACTCTACCGGCTCGAATAAGTCCACCATCATCAGTAGTCTTGAAAACAACAGCTACACTCTCACTTCCATTATTGATTTGAACCCAAGCTAAAAAAATTCAAAGCAAATTTTTTTCAATCAATTAAAAAGAAAATCTCCTGATGAGTAAAAATCTTGATGATGTACTTACCAGAGAAACTATAGAGCTTTCCTTCTTCAAACTGAACTTTTTGTGACACACTGTCTAGTGAATGTGTTCTTTTATGTACAATAATATGTCTGTTTCCATCATTTGCTATTCCTTCTTTGATTTCTCCTTGACCAAACACATTCCATCCTTCAATGCTATAAGTAAATTCTGGATTAGTTAACATTCCTCCTCCGTATTGAGCTCTTCCAGGCTCTATCAAGCACTATTCATATAAAATATGTAAAAAGTAAGATTACGAGTTTGAACCCAGTTAAAAAAAATACGTAAAGAGATTGTATATATATCACAAAATGGTATGCTAAAGTGTACATATACAAGTGCAATATGAGGAACATGAGAGAATTTATGCTTGCCTCAGTTGTTGCAGAGTAATCATAGGAGAAGCCATAAATTCTTTTTCCTGCAATAGAATAGTTAATGAAGACCATATGTATTGCAAAACATTAGGTTTATATATAAGCAAAGTATACAAAACATTAACTTCTTTAATGAAGATTTGATTATGAGCTCATTACTAGTCCAAAAAGACATGTGATTTCTGCTAAATTCACTTCTTGAAATGCTATTTGTTTTTGTTGCTTAGCAAGTGAGCTCCTCATTTCTTGAGTACAACATTACAAGAGACATCAAAGAAAGAGATGGGGAAAGAGACCTGAAGATACAAAAATGCACAAGAGGACCAATAGCCAAGCTTCTACTACTGCTGATATCTTCATTTTATTTGCAGACTGCTTCCCTGCAACAAATGCTACAACTTGAGGAGAAAGTGTCACTACAAGTGAATTTATATGAACTCAAATTTAATTCAGTTTTTTTTTATTTTTTTTTTTATGGCCAAGACTTATCACTACCACTTTTAGGATTCGGATTCGAATCCTAGCCCCTACCCCCATTTTCTCCAATTACTAGTGACAAAATAATAATAATAATAAATGCACTGATAGATATATGAATTTTAACTAGATAGTCTCAACAACTCTAACATGTAAATTTAACAGTTTAAATTCCAGTCTAACCCAATTAACTGAAAAATATAATATATATATATATATATATATATAAATTTTGCAATAAATGTTTTCCTTTCATGATCTTTTCTTTTCTTTTTTTTTAGTATAAACTACCGGTACCCAAAATCTATTAGACTCTAACTATTTCAAGTAAGACTATAAAAGCGATAAAACACTTTTACCAGCTCATAATATTAAGTAGAAAAGAAGAAGAAAATCAAACCAGTACTTTTTTTGTTTTCTATATATAGATGTAGATGTGAAGGGTGATAACCAAAACAAAAGAAAGAATACAATGAATGAGGAACATGTATAAAAAGGCAGTGTACAGAAAAAAAAATATGTGCCGACCTTTTAGACACTGCTGTGTGATCAATTACTGAAACTTACAAAATGTTGTTTCTTGTCCCGTGAAGCTTCTTTGGAGTTATATAAATAGATCTGTCTTGGAAGTGCTGCACTACTTATTTAACTAGGACCCAAAAAATTAGCAAATGAAAGGAACCCAAGTCCTAAATTTTAGCCAATGATACCTTGAGCAACTGGTCTTGGGGAGACTTGGTCTAGGGGAGACTTGGGACCTCACGGTTCCAGTTCAAATCACGGCAAGTTCTAGAGATGTTATCAGGAGAATTCACGGTTATGGTATTTCATACACATACATGTCATAAATATTAGATAAATATTTTTTTCTCATGTTAATAGGCTTAATACATGTGCAATCTAGTGTGTCTCGTATCTTGAATCAGTTTACCTCCTTAACTTATAAAATGATCATACAAAAACTTAAACTTACTCAAAAAAGACTTATTGACATTTTTCATACTATTTGAAACGTCTAATTGATTTTTTTATAAGTTGAAATGAAACTAGTTAGAGACTTAAATTAGATAAAAAGTATTCATAAAAGATGTTTTCAGCAAGTTAAGACGTTAATTTATAAGTTAAAAGGATAAACTAGCAAATCATGTTAAGTTCTAAAGGATGCAAATGTATTAAACCCATATTAATATTAGTAACTGACAGTAATGACTTGATGTTAATATTAGTAACTAACAGTAATGACTTCTATGAAAATCCTAACAAGTAATACTGTTAAAAAATATATCAAATTTTGTTAATTGATTTGATGTTAATGGTGCCAACGATATGGAAATCATTTTCTATGTATCTTCATGCAATCGTCAATCAACCCCTTTTTTTAAGCAACTTAAACCATATTTTATGATAAAAATAGAATGGAAATACAAATGGATGTTTCCATTTATAAAACTCACATTGGAAGTGCAGTTTTAAAATAATTAATTAAAAAACATATATCTTCACTTAAATATTGTTAAAAATAGAAATCCTATTTAAATTAAAGATCATATCCCATCTCCATAAATATTGCACATAAAATCCTATTGAAGCAAGAAACTACTTCCATAAATGGCTGGTGTTTTTATTACTTATTAAAAGGGGAAGGATTTCCCGACTGTGCAATTGATTTGATTCAAATTAAAAATATATATTTTTTGAATGTTAAAAAGATAAATTCCTTTCTGCTAGTGAGAAAATAATTTATCGATTACTTTTTCTATGAATATTATAAAATGCAAGATTTGAATAATATTATTATTGATTTGTAAAATTAATTTTATCTGATTTAAAAAGAAAAAATTTACACATGTTACAGTCTATCAACATTTAGATTATCAGTCTCTCAATTAATAAGAAAAACTATTAATTTTCTTTCAAGAAAAAATTACATTATTTCATTTATCGTGCAATCCACGTAGGGTTCATATGAGTCTTGAAGAATAAATGGCCATGGCTACATTAGCAAACATTCTAGTTTGAGTGTACAAAATAATTTTTAATATATTATCCTTCCCTTTGCCTTAAAGGGGCCTAAAAGGAATTTTTGTACTCTTGTTTGTTCATAAAACGTAAGTTAGACAAGCCATGTTGCGATGACTTGCACTGCACCTTAGCAAACCAAATCAAATCAAAATTGCTTCTAACGACTAATGTTGCTTCCATTTATCAACAAAATACACTAATATGCAATAAAATCCGGGTCATGTCGATGAAGTATAGTCTTATTAGTCTTTTAAATAGCCACTAATTGTTGATTAATTATTGGATTGAATAATGTTTAAAGACCCATCAACGTTTTCTGGTTTAAAAGTAAAAAAATTTTAGATTATTTTAAATGAAGCCTCAAGTTTAGAGTTTTATGTGTAAAAGAACATTTTTCTGGAGAATTTTACTTTTTTAATGGGTTTACCCGATTCAATTTGAATTAGTTAAAATTTTTGTGGCTACCAAATACTAAAAGTTATTATAAAAAAAATCATTATACCCAAAGAAAGAAAAAAACACAAGCATTAATGAAATTATTTCAATTGATTTGATCGAACAAAAAGGAATTTTTTTTATCTAAATTAGATATGTAATGGATTGTTCTGGCATGAATTAATTTTATTCAAATCAAAAAATTCATTACATATATGTATAAATTTTTGAAAAATTCAGTTTCAACAAACATTTTTCAATAATTATTTTTATAATGTGTTGCCTTGTGGATTGATAAACAGCAAGGCAGAAAACATCCAAGAACTTATTCAAAGTATAGTGGACCAAGTGTGAAACCACTGTTTTCATATGAAGTGGTGAATTGGGTTATCTTGTCAATAATCTTAGAGATAATTGAGGTATGTGGACAAAGTGGAAGAGTCACTTTGGTTATAATTATTTTGAGAAACCATTACCAACAGTGAACATATGATATTTAAAAAAACAAAAATCAATTGGTATCAATCTGTTAATTTTTTCTCAAAAAATTCTTCTATATTTCAGATAAATTACATTCAATAACTAGATTTGTAATAAATATAAGTACTAAATATTTTATACTTCGTCCGTAAAAATGGAACATATGTTTTTTTATTGTAAACCTAGTAATTGAATTTAATATACTGATAAGAATTTTCTTTTTTTTTTTTTACTATTATTATTACAAAAGTGACATTACAAATCAACCCATAATACTACACAAACCTCCTTTTTTTTTATATATATTAAAATGTTAATTTTTCTTGCATGTAAATTAAGTACCTCATTTTGGTCCTCTCCTTCCAATGTCTGCACATATGATTCAAGCACTGAATTGAAGAAGCTTAAGTGGTTTTTCATCAGTTGAGGCCAATTTAAAATCTTGATTAATGACAGAATTTGAAGCTTGGTGATCTATTGTCACATGATAATCTCCATAAGATAGGGAAGTCTCAAAGAAGCCATTAGCATCTGTCCTTTCAGATAAGGACTTAGCACCAAACCATTTATCCATCAGCTTGTCTACTACATCACCAGTAGGCAAGTTCTTGAAGTTGTTATCTGTTAGACACATCCTATAACATCCTTCCGGCCTCCATGCTGACCACAGCACAATTCCAGCAACTTTCGGATGGCCGTATGCTTCTTTCAGAATCTGCTCCAAGTATTGTGCCTGCCCATGCATTTTACCACCAAAGTACGTCATGATCATCATCATTAAGTTAGATATTAAAAAATAAGGGCAGTGATATATGTCGCTACTCCGATGTCTATAGTGACGTCGCGAGTATGGACAATGACCATAATGCCCTTTTAATTTTTTTAAATTTTTTTAAATTCATTTTTTTAGAATTTACAATTTAAGTTGCACACCGATGAACCAGTCATGTTAGAATTTAAACACCCACAACCTATATATATATATATATATATATATAGAAAAAGGCAAAATGGTAAATGTCGCTACTCGCGATGTCAGTCGTGAGCAGTAACATTCAGCATTTCCCTAAAAAAAATGTAGCCTGTGAGGTCTTAGAGGCATTATGGGTGACTAGAGTTCGAATTCCCACTTTTCCTTCCCAACTCCACATGTACAATGTTTAAAAAAATTCTAAACTCCACCAAAATTAAGCAATATATATATTGACCCTGTAAAATAAAATTAAGTTTGATTATTCTAATAGTTTGTTAATTAAGTGTCTGTCTTGTAGCATATTAACTAAAATGAAATTAAGATAGATTATTCTAATAGTGTGTAAATCAAGCGTCTGTCTTGTATCATTAAGATTGATTTTTCTAATAGTATATTAGTCGGGTGTCTATCTTGTAGCATATTAAACGTTAGCCCAATTTTAAGGTTGATATCGTCCTTCAAAAACTTTCATCCAAAAAAAAAGAACAAAATGAAGCATATCTAACCTGATTGGGACTGTTTTGAACATCTACTTCACTGAGCCAAATGGGCAAATTGGCGGCAGCAAGATAATCAATAGAAGATCTAATGTAAGGAAGGTTTGAAATTCTGAAATGAGACTCAACTCCTATAGCCAACTTCAGAACTTGATTGCCAGCAAAACGCTTGATATTTTCCAGCTTTCGTACATATTTCGCCGGTGAAGAAGGACCCTTTCCACTTTCTTCAATGGTATTGTAATCGTTCAGGAACAATGTAGCACCCTCATCCGCTTTATGTGCCAAGTTATAAAAAACAGCAGAAGCATTTCTGCCTAGCTTGCTCTCAAAGAAATCAAAATGCATATTTTCATTAACAACATCCCAAGCAATGACTTGTCCTTTGTATCTTGACATAACTGAGTTTAGCCTGTCAATGGCAGCTTGCCTAAACTCACTCGGCGACAGTGAATTCAGCCATTCTGGCTGATATCTAGGGTCATCCCAGAAGACATTGTGGCCTCGGACGGATATGTTGTGTTTATTGGCGAATTGCATCATGGCATCAGGAACAGAATAATCTACTTTTCCACGAGTGGCTTCAGTGCTGTACCACTTCATTTCATTCTCAAATACTGTCAATGAAAATCTTGAAGTGAACCAGTCTTGATAGGCTGTGTTTGTCAGGATGTTCTTGTTTATAGCACATCCAAATGGGAAACTTGTTTTCTTTTGTTTTATGGTGATTTCAGCATTTGATAGAGGATTTCCTTGCTTATCTACTGCTTCGATTTTCACCTTGGCCTTGCGATTCTGCATAGAATTTGCACAATACATAGTCAGTGATTGAACCCATGATGACTCTCTAACGTTATAGATGGCACATAATTGATTGCAATGAATATTGTTATAATGAAATATTGACCTTTTCAATGCTTTGATCTAGATGAGATTGCCACTCTTCTTCAGTAAAGGGTTGTAATGAGATGCTATCCACCCATATATCAGCCGATGAGTCCTCGGTCTGCAATGGTCAATTGCCGATTGGAATTAACTCCATTGATAATTTCCAAAAGAAATGGATTGTGATAATTGGAAACAAACCTGATCTCCTATATATTATACGATACACAATCGACTATTTATTATTATTGAGTAATGACCAATTGCTACTTTTTGTTCCATTTTTGTTATATCTTATTGAATTATATAACACCAAGAAACCATATAGCATTCAGCTGTCAGCTTTAATGACACAAGATTTTTAGAAGGAATAAAACTTGTGATTATTCATGTTGTTTTAGGAGAGGAAAAAAAGCTTGAAAGGGTTACCTGAAAATAGAGTTGAGCAGGGCCTGAGGCATCTACACTGAGCCCACCTTTAAGCATGGACCAACAATCGGCGTTAGCAAGAGTAGCACCAGCATGTGTGAACCCACTTTCGGTTTTGAAAGTTGCTGTTACTTGAGTAATTCCTTCACTCAGTTGTATCCAAGCTGTATTAATTAAGACAATTAAAAGCTTAATTATAGTTAGCATCAATTAAATCACTAGTTCATACACATTAATTAGAAAATATGAGAAAATCTTACTACTCTAGTACATTATAATTGACTAAATTTGTAACACATAAATACACGTTTCATTTTTTGTTGGTCAAATATAAAACACGTAAAATATGTATCACATATAAGAAATGGCCTGAAGTATGTGTAATTTGATAAGTACCTGAGAATGTGTAAAGCCTATCCTTTAACAAGTGAAGATCCTGAGAGATGCTATCAAAAGGGTTAACTCTAGAATGAGCCACAATGAATTTGTTGCCTTTAAATTCTCTATGCTCTATTGTTGCATCTCCAAATTTAGACCACCCTTCCAACCCATCATTCAACTCTGGATTCTTAATTATTCCTCCATCATATTGAGGTTTATGAGGGATTTCCAAGCACTATATAATTGAAAAAAAATTAATTGAAAGCAGGTGTAAACGAAATTTACAAGTCAATTTATCATAAAATATTAATGCTGCAAAATTATACATATGATCTAATAATTCTTGCAAAGAACAATATAAAAAAAATAACAAGAAATATATATTTATATACCTCAGTTGAGGCCGAATAATCGTAAGATGAAGCATTAGCATTAAATCCTGTAAAATAAGTTACGTGACTGGTTAAATAATAAAAATTGATCGATTATTATTTTTTAGAAAAATGCAAACAAACCTATTAGAAGAAGAATGCACAATTGTACTAATAGCTGAATGACATTGGTTTTTCCTCCAATCTTCATTATTTTAAACCTGAAAAACAGTCATTTAATCAAATTATATGCATATAAAAATAACTTATATGTATGTGCACGCGTGTGTGCATATGTTTTATCTATACGTATAAAAGAATTCATTACTATATATTAGTATTGTATGTCGGAGTTGGGTAAATCTTTTTTCTGTAATATTTTTATTCTACACACTAAAAAAAATGGAATGCTAGTGCTTTTGAGATAATGTGAAAGAGAAAAAGGGATTTGAGATAATACAATTAAGAGAAAAATGGAGGCCAAGAAGATGAAGCCACCATGAAAGGCACCTAAGTCTGAATTGAGAAATATATCAAATTTAGAAGAAAAAAATTAAAAATTTTGAAGTTTGCTATTTAAAATGACCAAAAGGAAAGAGAGAGTTATATTTACCATTTGAAATGGTGAACCACTAAAATATTATCTAAAAAAAAAAAAAATCTTCCAGCTATGTTCTTGGCGATTAAAGAGGAATAAGATGCTGTTCATCAAGTGTGGCCAATAAAATTACTAACCAATAAAAGAATTTTCTCTTCGATCATAGAGATATTCTACACTTAGTAAGTTGTTCATCCAATAACATAAGTTCTATTACTGTGCTCTATAATTGTTGGTTCAAATGTCAATAAGTAATTGTTACTGAGATAAAGATCTAGTGGTTATCAATTCTATTAAGAATATTTTGAGATATAAGATCATCATTAGTTTGTGAAATTAATTTTCATTTAATTTAAAAATGAGAGAATTACTCCTTATTGTATAGCTCACTAATATTTTAGTCGTATAATATCACTATTACTTAAAAAAATGTCAATGAGCACTTAAAGTCTCCCAGTTGAATTAAATTTATGAAAAAAACTATATGCTAAGAGAGTTCAATCAAAATCTTTTACCTACTACATGCCGGAAATAATTATCAAAAAAAATATTGTCTTGATAAAAATGGTCAGTTTTTTTCAAAAATGAAATTTAAATATTCAAGCTCAGAATATGAAATTTTCAGCATATATATATATTTCGGTTTTGTCTCTTAAACAACAAAGTTTCATAAGGAACTGAAAAGAATTAGATTCAGGTTTGCCTGCCAAAAACCTGAAACTACTTCACACGCAAAAAGGGTACTGTCAATCGCGTAATTGGAAAAGAAGTGACTTTTGAGTCACATCACTTGATGAGGCCAATACAATGTTTTGATCAAATGATGAATTTGAAGCTTGGTGACGTATTGTCACATGGTAATCTCCATGAGCTAGGAAAGTCTCAAAGAAGCCATTAGCATCTGTCTTGCCAGATAAAGACTTAAATCCGAACCATTCTCCCGTTAGTTTGTCTACTACATCACCAGTAGGCAAGTTCTTGAAATTGTTATCTGTCAGACACATTCTGTAACATCCTTCTGGTTTCCATGCTGACCATAGTATAATTCCGGCGACTTTCGGGTGACTCTGTGCCTCCCTGAGAATCTCCTCCAAGTATTTTGCCTGCCCATGAAAGCCATCAAAGAATGTCGTGTCCATGAATTGTTGACATTGTCCCAAATTCTATCAAATGTTATGTTCAATGAATAAAAATATCTTTACCTGATTGGGACTGCTTTGAACATCTACTTCTGTAAGCCAAATGGGCAAGTTTGCAGCAGCAAGAACATCAATGGAAGCTCTCATGTAAGGGAGGTTTGGAGTATCGAAATGAGACTCAAGTCCAATACCCAGTTTCAGATTTTCATTTCCGGGATAGCTCCTGATTTCTTTCAGCTTTTGGAGGTAATTGGTCCGCGAAGAAGCAGGATCTCGGCTGTCTTCAATGGTATTATACTCATTCAAAAACAATGTAGCAATTTGATCAGCTTCTTGAGCCATGTTGTAGAAAACTGCGGAAGCATTTTGGCCTAATCTGCTTTCAAAGAAATTAAAATGCATGTTTTCATTAACCACATCCCAAGCGATAACTTTCCCTTTATATCTCAACATAATTGAGTTAATTCTATGCATTGAAGCCTTCTTCAATTCACTCGGCGAAAGCGAATTCAACCATTCTGGCTGATACTTAGGATCATCCCAGAAAACATTGTGACCGCGAACTGCTATGTCATGTTGGTTGGTGAATTGAATCATAGCGTCAGGAATGGAGTAATCTTCATTTCCATAGGTTTGTTCAGTGCTATACCACTTCATTTCATCTTCAAATACAGTATATTTGAATCTTGAAGCGAACCAACTTTGATAGGCAGGATTCGACAGGATGTTCTTGTTTATAGCACAGCCAAACGGGAAGCTTGCTTTCGTCTGATCTATGGTGATTTTAGCATTTGATAAAGGATTTCCTTGCTTATCTACTGATTGAATTTTCACCTTTGCCTTGCGATTCTGCAAAGATTGAAATGAGAATTATTTCTGTGAAGCTCAGTTTAGTAGCTGTCTGATATATAAATGATTGAAATGATAATTATTTCTGTGAATTTGTACCTTTTCAATGCTTTCATCTTGGTGAGATCTCCACTGTTTTGGGGTAAAGGGTTGCAATGAGATGCTATCCACCCATATCTCAACTGAAGTGTTCTCACTCTGCTCAGATTAAGATCATGAACAGCTTGAACATATAGTAATAAACTTCACTACAGTTCCCAACTCAAATTAGCTCAATTGATAGATCTATTCTGAAATATTTATGCTCCCATTATAGCTTCAGGAACTCTTATAGATTAAAAACTGTCAGGAATTGACTCCTGGATTTTGTATTAGACAGGCATTCTATCATTGAAACTTAAGGCTCGCTAGTGACTGATGGCAATATTCAGAACTGTCAGGAGTTGAATCCTCAATTTTGCAATAGATAGACACTCAAATCGTTGAACTTAATAGTAGTGACTAAAGACAAGAATCAAAATTGTCAGGAGTTGAATCCTGGATTTTTTATAAGACAGGCACTCAATACTTGAACTTAAGGCCAGTGACTAACAGAAAGATCTTTATTTAGTTTATTTTTTATTTGCTTTATAATAAAATATCATTAAGAAAGAAACTTGCTAGTTATGGTTTTATGGGGGAAAATAGAATAAAGGATCACCTCAAAATACAGTTCAGCAGGGCCTGAGGTATCTACAGTGAGGCCACCTTTAAGCATGGACCAGCAATTGGACTCAGCAACAATAGCACCACCATGTTTGAACCCATTTTTTGTTTTGAAAACAGCCTTTACTGGAACACTTCCCTCACTCACTTGTATCCAAGCTGTAATATTAAGAAAAAGCTCAGTTATAATTAACTAAGGGAAATTCTAGCATACTCTAGATGTATTACATCAAACGCTAAATTTATAATATATAGATATATGTTAGCAAATGCTCTTAAAACTTGTTAAGGTCATTTATTCAAGTGGACATGTCTCTAAAAATGTATGTGTTATAAATCCATTTGTCAGGTGCAGTACACCCGAAATAGGCAAAAATCTCCCATTAACTATAATTAAATTTACTCCCTGTAAGAATTAGCAATAATCAAGATAAGTGTTATATATATATATATATAATGAGCAGTACCAGAAAAGGTGTATAGCCTGTTCTTTAGCAAGTAAAGATTTTGGGAGACACTATCATATGAATTGGCTCTGGTATGAGCTACAATGAATTTGTTGCCTTCAAATTCTCTATGCTCTATTTTTGCATCTCCAAACGTAGACCACCCTTTTAACCCATCATTCAACTCTGGATTCATAATAATCCCCCCATTATATTGAGGCTTATGGGGGCTTGACAAGCACTACATAAAATTGTAAACAAAAAGAAGAGTAAGTATACAAGCATAAAAAGATAATACTATGAAAGAAAAAATATATTTTCTTGACATATATTATTTTCATAAGTCACTATGAAAGAAAAAATATACTTTCTTGACATGTATTATTATCATAAGTCACATTGTAAAAATTTTTTAATAGAAAGAAAAATATATTTATTGAAGAAAAAAATTTGTGAGGAAACAAGAAGAAAAAAAAAAAAAGATGCCTGCTGCTATTATATTGTCCTAAGAAACAAATAATTTTCCCCCACCTAGGCATGTGAGTCCCACTTTTTATAGTGGTGATTCACAGAAATAATTTTCAAAATGTATTATTTTCAAACATCTAACATCCTGTATGACACTGGAACTTGTGTCACAAGCAAAAAAAAAATGCAAGCCATTAATTTGTGCAAAATACAGATAGATTATATATAGTTGGACCCATTGACGGTA